>JZLH01S0071004.1:0-47367 GCA_001188425.1 Eucidaris tribuloides
TTTAATACATGTCGATAATGTAGAAGAACATGAAACAAACTTAAAATAATGTAAATCTCACAAAAAAGCCTTAATCTGAAACCATTTTATTAACAGCACCATGACATTTATTGTGTGGCTCACATGATTTTTTGAGGTGAATGCTTGTGCATGGTGTTTGTCCAAGTGGTATGCAGTACAATATTCCCTATTTCCACCAAAAAGATATTCCAGTTTGATTTTTTATTAGATGTTTAACAAAGATAAATTGTTTAAAATGTCTGTGTCGTGTTCACTTCAAGACACCCTGTTACATGACTCTAGTCAGAAATATATTCATATTGATTGTATTTGATATGCAATACAGTTAATTTAATGTAAATATCATTAGTCCACTGCACTCCATTATTTCTCCTCCATAATGAAATATATCAGAATATTATCAACGGACTTGTGACAAAACTGATATTTCTCCTTTCTGTTATTCCTTTCAGGCAAGGATCAAGGCACAAGCCTCTAGCCTGCAGTCTGACCTGCAGTCCAAGCTAGACTGGGTCACAAATGCCGAAAAACAGCTGGGCTCAGAGCAGCCCTTCAGCGAAGAGGGTCGTTCGTTGCAGCAACAAGACTCCGAACACCATGTAAGCATTCTACCAATTTCAATACTCATATTTTAGTAAAACTCATTTAAATTTTGTAGCATTTGTAGGTTTGCATGGTGAAGTTGTGATTTTGGTAGATAGGTTTGTGATACAACCATGTATGTTAAGTTGGAAAAACTCCATGCTCCAATGAAAATTATCTGGCTATTTTTGGGAGAATAGAGAAAAGCAAGACAAACTGTGGTGTTTCATACCAGCGTCAGAAGAACAAATTTCTCAAGTGTCAGTCAAAGTTAAATCAAATAACATGTGTCAGTTAAACAACTGTTGTAGAAACAAACGACAAACAAGCTGATTAACAAACTTCCCCCTAAAAATAAACAATGAAAATCTCAGACAACAAAATCAGTCAGCAAAATCTGTGAACATCAAGGAATTTGATTCTGTGGAAAAGAAACAATTTAAAATTGCTACAGGAAGGAGGAAAATGATTTGCATTTATGAATTAAGACATACACCCATGTGCCGTAATATCCAACAAAACTATTACGAGTCTCACGAGTTGAGCCTTGAGCTGAGACAAGCTTTCAAACTCAAACATTTGCTTCTTAATTTTAGTTTGCTTGAATCATTCTAAAATGTTTTCACACAGATTTTACTGCACTGAAATTAATTCATTCATTTATGTTTGTATTCCAGGCGTTGCACAGCAACATAGTATCGAATCAGGAACCTGTTCTGAAAACGGTCCAAGACACACAGAACTTCCTGACAAAGTACGGCGACAAACTGCGCAACCAGGACCGCACGCAGCTCCAAGATTGGTGCGATGGTCTGCGCAGCCGCTATGACACACTGAGCAAGGAGTCTGGCAAGCGCAACAACAAGATCAACTACGCGTCCAACGATCTAAACAAATATGAGGGCGAGGGCGGCACCTTCAAGCAGTGGCTGGAGGACGCGGAAAGGAAACTCGCGAACGCCAAGCGGAACATTCCAGAGGATTATGAGAGGCTGAAGCAGAAGCTGGACGAGCAGCGGGAGTTTACGGACGACGTCAACGACCGGAAGGGCGATCTCAAGTTCATTAACATGACAGGACAGAAATTCCTGGATGGTGCTAAGGTAAGTTGTTCTGATTATTTGATTTCATGATCTGATTACGTTTCAGTTTATCTGATTATTTTGTGAATTTATGTGATTATTTTGTCACTTTATCTGATTATTTTATTATCAATTTATCTGATTACCATATAAATTTGATTGCAGTCCTAACTCATCATTCTGTTAATCGGGCCACTGGTTTACTTGAAAAACTCCTTTAATTTGCCGTGATCTTAGATTGTAATGATCTCTATCTGTCATTTAATTTCATTATAAATATGAAAACAAAAATTTTTACCAATTTATTAACATCATGTTAATTTCCTGTTCAAGAAAAAAAAAACCCGGAACTTTTAATAATATTGTTACAAATAGCCCTTCTTAGCCTTTTTGAACTCCATGAAAATTTTGTATCTGATCGTGAATTTCACATCCAAGTACATAATTTGTGTCAGTTGGATAATGCTTTTAATACATTTTTGAAAGATCCATCATCTGATCGGAAGCAAAAAGAAAAAATTATTTGATGTTGAACAGATTTTCTACAAAGTGTTGGGAACTCTCAGCCTGTTCAGGCTCCCCAAAATCCACCACTGAATCTAATGTCAGTGATCGCTTCAATCGTATCTGACCATTTTCTTCTCAGAACTATAAGAATGACCTCTCCGAGTTCAGGACTGCGACGCTGCCGCGAGAGTTCCTGCGTCAGTTCCGCGAGAACCCCGACACGAACCTCATCCGCAGCAACATGTCGGACCTCAACGATCGCTACTCGCGCCTCAAGGCCGACAGCGGCAACTTCCTGGGCCAGCTGTCGGACATCGCCGACCGCCAGAAGCGCTATAACAAAGCGGTGAACTACATCGATGGCTGGCTGACCGGTGCCCGGTCCAATCTGGATAACATCATGAGGGAGCCGATTGCAGCTGAGCCCGCCGACATCCAGAAGCAGATCGAACGTCTGAAGGTAAACGTTGGTTGCACTAAAACAGAATCCTCATTTTGACGGTACAATTCAGCTAACAAAATTGACGTCCTTTATTTTGCATTTCCTGAGGTACATCAGAATGTAGAAGTAATGAAAGACATGAACAATGATGCATCGCCTCCTGTTGGATCAGATTTCAGGCTTTGTATTTTCTAAAACACTGAAGTCTTAATTTTAACCCTTTGGAGACTAAGAATGAGATATCTTGGGCTGGGATTTATGGAAATGAATTTTAAAGTGAATTCAAATCTTATCCAAGGGGTTAAAAATAGGCTTTTGTATCATAGTAAAATGTATGCACTGAAGGAGGTGGAGATGAATTTCAGCACGTGTTTCAAAATAACCACCTAAGCAAATTTGATAAACATGCTGAGAAAAAAAAGTACTGTTAACCATCCCTAGTCTTGTTACTATGCTTCTACACAGATCACATATGTGATACAATTACTATGGGGTTTAATAAATGAAGTCTGAAGAAGACTTAAGAATTATGACATTTTCTCAGAAATATATCAACATTATGTATTATCTCTTTGCATTCGTACAGGCTTTCTCTGACGATGTCGTGAGGCATTCTGATGAGGTTGAGCTGGTGGATGAGACTGGCCACGCCCTAGGGGAGGTGATGCCGGAACTGAAACCAAATATCAAGAGAACATCAAGTAAGACCCACTTAAGTTTCAATTTACTGTGCACTGAATTTCTATGAGTCATTTCATCTTTAGCTGATTCATGAGGTAGAACAAGCAGTTCCATTACAGTTGTTTTGGAGACAATTGCTCTGACAGTTATTTCACCCTCACCCTGAACCTAATTCTGTTCTGATCTGAAACCCAATGGCAACACTCTACCTAACTCAAGAACTTGTAGGGAGATGGAGCCAGCAACTAATAGGCATAAGTTCAGAAAAAAAAAATTGATTTGCCAACCAATCAGATTGCATGTGCACTGGTCTGGAGCTGATTATGCGTGACCGATGCATGCCACCCGACGTTTGTTAGTCATGCCGTGGTAATGTATGCACTGTTTAATTCAATAAGCTCCACCCCCTATAGCTGTTTCTGCAAGTTTTATCCTGGGATGAAACTTGCAAAAACGTAAAATAAACAAAAATTGATTAATGTATAAGGTATTGCTGAGGGTGAGTATCACACAGTATCCCTTATTTAGGCTGTCTTTATCACCATGTACCATAATTCTCACAATACTCACAATGTCATTTTTTTTCTTATTTCTATTATTTGCCAGCTCCATCTTTCTTAAAAAAATAAAAAAAACACCTTCTGTAGGCCTTTTATTCATTGAAAATTACTAGGTCTTTCATATGAGAAAAGATGAGAGGATGGTCAACCTTCAGTTTTAAGTAAATTATATCCCCTATCATCAAGAAAAAACAAAACAGATTCTAATCACCCTGCTAAAAAAAAAAAAAATGACACCCATTCCTTTCTGTATATACAGTAGGTGACATTCATTCTTACTCCATCTGCTAAAATATTCTTCTCAATTTGCGCTCATTTCTTTATCAGACGATGTCCATACTCGCTACAATGGACTTCAGGGCCACATCGACGAACGCCTCAACACGCTGCAGAGCGCCCTCTCTCAGTCTCAGAGCGTCCAGGATAGTCTGGCCGACCTCCTGCGATGGCTGGACAAGGCCGAGAGGGACTACTACGTCCTGGACAAGGGGACGGCCGTCAAGGTCAAGAAAGAACCACTCCAGGACCACTACCAACAGTACAAGGTAATGCAGTACTCACTGAATGTTGCCAGGGTGACCTTGTATCTCAAAAATGTTAAATGTTTAGGAAAACTGTAAAATATAGCTGCTTTAACACAATAACAAAAGGGAGAGCTGTTTTTCTTACCTTGCGACAGTGGCTATGTTTTTGAGATTTGACAAATATAATTTAGACAGAACAAGATCTGACATCCTAGACACAAGAAAGCATTTGTATAATTGTTACAAAAAGTTAAGATACAAAGTTTTGTCACTTAAGTAATGTTATCATTTCGGTAGTAGGGGTGTGCTTCCCCAGATTTTAACCACTTCCTACCTTATTTTTGTGATAAAGCCCCCTGATACCAAAGTGCTGAAATCAGTAAAAAGTTGTGATCCATTGATCACCCAGGTACTGAACATTGGCAATAATTTCACCCATTGATATACATGAGTACAAAAGTACCCCCAAATAGGCATACATGTATTTGCACCCATGGCTCTTGTAAGTTGTTGAAAATGTAAACTCTGTTTTCAGCACAAAACCTCTTCTCTGCCCCCTCCCCATTTGATGATTTTACTATGAGTAAAAGAAGATGATTAGTCGATTAAGTATGTATAAAGACTTTAGGTTTACCCAAGATTTTAAAAAAAAAGAAGCAAAGTAGTGTACAAGTAAAATGGACATTTTTCACCCATTTCTGTAATGTAATTGTTGCACATTTTTTTTTGTTCCTAGATACTGCAAACAGACATTGACAACCACCGGCCTATCGTGGAGTCGGTCAACCGTCTGTCTGGAGATCTGATCCGTAAGAGTGAGCCCCAAGTGGCTCAAATGATCCAATCCAGACTTGATGAAGTGAACCGACGCTACAAGAAAGTGGATGTAGATACACAGGTAAGGAGGTTGATGGGATGACTGGTGGGTTGGTGGATGGGTTCATGGGATGGTGCTTAAGGTGGTAGGTAGGTGGATGATAGATGGGTGAATGGGTGTATGGATGGATGGTTTCATAGGAGGGTGGGTTGGTTATTTGGCAGGTGGGTACATTGTTGTTGGGTGGGTGTATGATCAGATAAGTTGGTTTGTTGATTGATTGATGGATTGATTGATTGATTGATTGATTGATTGATTGATTGATTGATTGATTGATTGATTGATTGATTGATTGATTGATTGATGGGTGGATTTATTTATTTCATCTGTCGTTATTCCATTTATTGTTTTTTATATTCATTTCTAAATTCCATGATTTATTGATTGATGTATTGATAAATCAATTGATAATTGATAGATCCATTTATTTGTTGATTGATTGATTGATTAGTTAATTGATCGAATATAGGATAAGCTTTGTTGATGTAGTTTACATTGGAAATACATGTAGTACCATCAGGAAATAGGAAGAGAGGTAGATCAAAAAGCAGATGCATGGATGTGGTTAGAGAAGAAATGAGGATGATTCGTGTGACAAAGGACATAGCACAGAAAAGAGCACAGTAGAGAAACTTTATTTTCTGTGGCAAACAAAAGAAGATAGAGTTTACATTGAATCATTAAATAATTATGTACATACCAGTTCATTCAAATGTGTCATTCATTAGATAGATTAATAATAATTAATTGTTGATTAATTGCTTGCACATCTACCAGGGCTGTGGCAAGTACCTGACGGACCTGACTGACAAACTGAACGAGTTTGTCAAACAGGTGGATGCCCTGGAAGACTGGGAGCTACCTGTCATCAATGCCGTTGAGAGCAAGAACTTCATGCAAGGCAACCTGAACGACGTGGCTACCAAACTCAAGGTACTCCCACTAACCTTTTGTATTTCAGGGATGACAAAAAGAGCTTCTGGGTGTCTGCTGTTATTGACGTTTGGCACAGAAGTGTGTGCAATTAGATGATGGTTATGATGATCAGAATGATGATAACAGTCATGATGATGCTGATAATAGTGATGCTGATGCCAAATTACATGTTTAACATGTAGTTGGTGATAAAGATAATAATGATTGTACTGATGATGAGAATGTTGAGAATGGTGATGCTGAATATGATTTCATGTGATTGATGAGAACGAGGATGATGACATCATTATAGTGAGGATGAAAATAATGATTACGATGATGATGAATATTGTTATTTAGGATGATAGATAATTACCGTAATGATGAAAGTGTTGAAGATGATAATGGTGATGATGATACTGCTGTATATGGTTACATATAGTGATGATCATGAAAATGATGATGAAAATGATGATTATGATGATAATGAAGATGGTGTTGAATATTATAATTATAAAAGATGTTGGTAATGATGATGATGATAATGATGCTGATAATGGTGATGATGATAATGCTGACTATGAAAACATATGGTGATGATGATGAGGATGATTATGATGATGATGACGATGAAATAATGGTAATGATAATGATAATGTGATGATGATAGTGATGTGGAATGTTATAACTAGGGATGATGATGATGATGATAATGATAAAAGTGAAGATGAAAATGGTGGTGATGATGCTAAACATGATAACATATGGTGATAAGGATGTTGATGAGGATAATAAAGATGAATTGATGATGATGATAATGATGATGATGCTAAAATTGTGTTTTGTTTCTTTCCAGGATTCCCAACGACAGATGGAGGGTCACCTCAACCAGCTGAATCTGGTCCGTCGTTTAGGGTCTGAGCTCCTGGAACATCCCAAGGCCAGTGACACCTCCTATGTGTCCACGGTCCTGGACAATGTCAACAGGAACTGGGAATGTCTGGAGGACTCCATTGAGAAGAGGTTTGTGGGAACGGAATATTTTGTTGGTTGTCTGGCAGAAGAGTCCTAGCATATGTTCCCGGCAGAAGGGCCTTAACATTAAATTTTCTCTAATTTGAGAAATATTGCCTCATTTGATATTTGCACTTAAGAGACTGATAGAATGATCTGAAAGTATCACACATCTTTGATTTCATGTGAATAGAACCAATGGTTTCAATTATGAGACAATTTAGTCTTAAGGCCCTTCTGCTGGGAACATACGTTAGGGTCCTTCTGCCAGACAACTAACGATTTCAAGTGTTTCTTTACGTCACTTACCGTTGCAGCCAAGGCCAGCCCTCAGGCCAATTTCTGGTAGCCTTGGTCTTGGTCTTGGTCCGAGTTATCTGTACAAACCTTATGAAAAGGTTGTGTTTTGGGGCAGTCTTGGTCTTGGAACCTGTGGTCTCATTTATGTTGTCACTTACTGAAATGTCGCTCAAGTTACATGTAGGTCATACTTGTCATTTACGCAGAGGCAGATGTCAAGAATTTTCAATTGCTGTAGTGGCTTTTTTTGTGGTACAGTAATAGGTTTAAGACTTGTATCTTGAAATGATGAAAATGCAGATGCCAAGCCCAAGGTGTAGTTTTGGTTTGCATTTCAGCACAATATCCTACCTTACCTTCTTTTGAATTAGCCAGATATCGCTTTATTTAATTGTTTGAACCCTTTAGGGGTATCCTGGCAGTATCGGTATTTTACATGTTTGTTGTGATGCATAAACATGTCTAACAAAAGAAACACAGTCTTGCAGATTGTATTTTCCTATTGTCTTATTCTGAAGAATCAAGAATATCTGTACTTTCACTACCACTTCTTCCAGAAGGTTTTTAAGTAATGGAACTTCTTGCCCCTACAGAACTCAGCAGCTTGCAGACAGACAAGCTGCAACCCAGAAGTATGGCACATCCAGCACCGACACTAACTATTGGTTGGACAACACAGAGAGACGGGTCCGCCAGTTGCAACCTGTATCCATGGACAAACAGACAGTACAGATCCAACTCAAAGAAGTTAGGGTAAGTACACTGTATGTTACACATGATTTTATCAACATTGTTGTATATTATTTTCCTAGTTTTGTAGCATTTCACATTTCTCACCTGGAAACCAAATAATTCAATGCTGTCCCTAAATGCTATACTTCTACATTAAAATTGTATTTTGATTTTTTTAATAATAAGAGTGAGAGCCCTAGAGCATAAAGTTGTTATTCTTTGTCCTTATGCTGTTAAAGTTTGATCTGTGTTTCACCAGAAGAAAGCTGGCAGATTTGATAGCTGAAAATTTAAATTGAGGTTAAATTCATTTCTGCTAATATAGAAATGTCAAGATTTTTCTTCCATTGTATAAAATTTTGAAAAGCATACAAAGCTAATAACTTGAAAAAATGAGTGCTTTCCACGTGTATAAAATAATTACACATTAATTAAATGCATTCAAGGTTCCTGAAGCTGAATCACATCCATGATAAGCCTTGGGAACTAAAAAATATAAAAAGCTACAAGTAAAATATATTGTCCATACCATTCCTTCCTCAGCCTGTTCGTGAGGAAGTGGAGAACTACAAACCCAGCATGGACTCTCTCAACAAAATTGGCAACAATCTGGACCGCATCATCCGCGAGACCAATTCCTCCACAGCGACGGAACCCCACCTGAGATCAACGACCTTGGGTCACGAACGTAAGCCAGGAGAGAGGCTGAGGCCAAAAATGATGGGGCAGATGGATGAAAGTGCATTCCTGGACGGTAAGAATTTGTTTTGTTTTTATTAGAAATTGGTCATCCTTGTTTATGATTGGTTGAATTGTACATCTAAGTTGATGCACAGGTGACACAGGGATTTATTGCATGATGTGTAATGGTGCGTTATTGTACAAAACATTTTAGTGAAGACTTAATCCATAAGCTGCTAGAACGAGGTGTGTCTTGTATTAACTCTATTGGTATGGTAGATTTTCAAAGGCAATGATTTCATAACTGGTCTCTCACTTCTAGGATGTAATGTGATATACAGTAATACAATTTCTAACAATGAATCGGGTGCAATGACACAAACAGAAACATGTCAGTTTAAGCAAGGGAAATGGTTTTGGGAGACAGTAAAATAACCTTGAGATTTCTGTCAAGGCAGGTTTCAGATGCAAATATATGATTAACCCATTGAAGACTTAAGTGCGAGGTCAGGGTGGGGTTCCACTTGTCCCGTAGTCCAACTTTCTTGCCACGTGTCCATACTATAGTCATGAGGTGAGAAAGAAATGGGCGAAACATGACATATGTTAAAATGATAATTCTGGAATTTCCATCAGGGAAAAAATCACAGAATTTGTTTCCATGAAATTCTGGGTACCCTGGAAATGTAACTTGCAGTTTTTCCATTGGCTTCTCACATTCACAGAGGAATCGCCGATCCAAGATGAACTCAACGTCGCCAACGAGCGCTACGAGGAACTCCTCCGTCAACTGCGCACCCGAGAGGACCTCCTGACCCTCATCAGCGAGTACATGGAGCTGATGGGTCGCCTTGGCGACACCCACGACTGGGTCGTCAATCTCGATGCCCAAATCAACCAGAAGAGAGGTGGTAGCAAGGACCTGGACTCGCTGAAGAGGGACCATGATGATATATCGGTAAGTAGGAGAGGACTTGCAGGTTTATGGTTTTAACCTCGGATGGGAGGAAGAGGTGTGTGTGTAGTATTGATGTTCAATCATCAGAATAACTGTTGGAGACTAGGTACAAGATTTGAATATCTGATATTGAAAGGTACAATTAAGATCATTGTTTTGCTAGGTACTAGACTAGGGAGTTCAGGGTTCAATTTTGCACAAATATGAAGTGTAAGTTAGGAGAAATAGATGGGTCTGTCATTGTTCAAGTGACCACATGCAAGTTCACAGTTCAAACCTGGGGAGGAAAACGTGGATGCATGCATGATGTTAATTGAGAGAGTAGATATTGAAAGGCACAATTAAGATTGTTTTGCTATGCACTAGACTACAAAGTTTAGGGTCCAATTATTAATTAATATAAGGGTTAGTTAGGAGGGATAGGTTGATGTTCTGTCATGTAAATTTCAGTTTAAAGGAACTACATACAGTTAAAATCTCATGATAATGACAGAGATGCATGTATAGTACCAATGTACAGGTGGTAGATGAAACTGAAGATACAGAGAAGTCATTTTTGTATGATACAGAAAAGATATCAGTTATGACTTCAGAGGAAGAAGAAATTGTGAGGGATATGTTGATCATCAGAAGAGAAGAGTAAATTAAATGATATAACTAATGTGCGTCCCTTTGCTATTGTCCTTGTTCAGAGTATGAAGATGGACTTTGAGCAGCGCCGAGCTCCAATCCAGGAGGTGATCACCGATGGAGAGGCCTTCTTGAAGATCAATCGCAACCGACTCTCACCTCAGCAGATCCAGGACATGCAGCAACGCATCAACGACCTCCGCCGCTTCCTGGACCAGATCTACGTCATCACAGAGCAGATCGTCAAGGAGACGGAGACGCAGATCATGGCCGTCAACGTGGAGCAGGAGGAACAGGTGAGAAAAGGGATGAGGATGGTGCTGGAATGATGATGGGATGATGATGGGATGGTATGAGGATGATGATGGTGGTGATGATGAGATAAGATGTTGAGAAGGATGAAGATGGGTTGATGATGATGAAGATGATGATACTGATGATGATGATGATGATCTAGATGGTGATGATGGAGATTATGATGACAATGGAGATGGTGATGATGGTGATGATGCTGATGATGATTGTACTGATGTTGATGATGATCAGATGGTAGTGATACTGATGAGATATGATGCTGATGATGAGGATGGTGGTTTGATGATGATGATGATGATGATACTGATGACGATTATGAAGGTGATGCTCTTGAAGATGATAATGAAGTTGATGATGATTGTGATCATATGTAATTTGTCAGGTGGAGGAACAGATGAGGGAAAGAGTAGAGAAAGAGGTGAGGATCATGATAGGATGATGATTGGATGGTAGTGATGATAGTGATGATGAGATAATGTGCTGAGGAGGATGGTGAGTTGATGATGATGATGATGATACTGATGATGATGGTGATTGTGGTGGTATTCCTACATGTGTTTGGCTAAGGTAGATAATGAGAAGTGATGAGAAATGATAAGCTTCTGAGTTGGTTGATGACAAGGTTGTATTGATAAATTGTGATGCTGGTGAGATGTGGTGTTGATGAGGATGATAATGATTATAATGATTGTGGTTATATTCAATATTGGTTGGTAATTGACATGGTTGGTGTTGTTAATGTATAGTAGGTGTTGTTGCTGATTGCTGTACTGATCTTGAAGCAGGTAGAGGTGTTTATAATGATTATGTACTGACATAGTAGAGACCAGAAGTTTTACAGCCAAGACGACGCAAAAAATTACCAGTAGTGATAACATGAAAGTCCTGAAATGTAAGATAAAGATTAATACATGTATGTATAAAATGGTTTGATATTCTGTATTCTCTTGTCATTCTTCTACCCATAGTCTCAACTGGGTCTTCAGTTCCTGGAGGTGTCAGCAGCCCTTCAGGATATGCTGGAATGGGTCAAACAGGCCGAGCAGGAAGAAGCCTCCCAACAGCCTCTTACTGAGACATGCGATGAAGTCAACGCACAACACCGCACACACACTGTAAGTATCTACATCAGCTTTCAGACTGGCACAGAGTCTACAGCCATATAGTTAGAGATGTGAGAGTTCAGATATTTAACTCTAGGAATAAGGATATGAATTACAGAATTTCGGAAGCAACAGGTTAAACAGTAATTTTGAATGCTGATTTTTTTACCTTTATTTCATTACTTCACATTAATTGATTGCAACTTGAAAAGGACTTTGTTCAATCGTTAAAATTACACACAATGTTGTTTATGGAGAATGTGGTCTCACATACACATAATCAGAAAGTTCAGACAACCTTGGTACTTGAATTAATGCCCGTAGGGACAAAAATAAAACAGCAGTCTTTGGAGGAAAACAGAAATGGTCGCTCTTTAAGTTTCACTTTTTAAAAAACACTTGTTCACTTTGAATGGCAATTTTTCCAGAATTTATTTTAGACCTTTTTTGGCCATGCTGGTACCATGGAGGATCATGAAGCCGAGATATCTAAAACTAGAAACACTGTCAAGCAATGCCTTTAAAGATGAAATTTAGTGCTTGCTGAACAATATAATTTTAATATCAACTGTTTTCAAACCTTCTGTGAACAGATGGTATTCTGAAAATATCACTAAATTACAGGAGAGAGTAGTTGAAAGCAACAGAACATATCATTTTTGACAAATCCTGACATAAATCCCCACTGCTGACAAAGTACTAACACAGAAATCCATATTTGGGACAATGTTTATTGTGACGTTCCAACTAAGGGGTACTTAGATGGAAACTTCACCTGTTCAAACTGCCAGTCCTACATTTATTTATTACATATGAAGTGAATTAGTTCCACATCATAATGCAAATGTAATTTACTTTCACCTTGAAACCAATAAAATGTGAAATTTTGATGAAAGATTTTCCATCAACCAGTAATGTAGATTCTCTTTAAACGATTAGTCGACCATAACACTTTTTTTCTTACTTGTACTTTCTCTGATGCACAGACCCTGAATACAGACATCCAAGACCATTCTGAACCGGTTCAGAAAGTCATTCAAGACGCCCAGACCCTCCTCAAGGCCAAGAGCTCCAAGCTGTCCCCTGACGATCAGCGTCTCTTGCACGAGAACTGCGATGAGCTGCGATCGCGGTACGACCGCCTCAGCAAGCACTCCACCGAATCGGACAACAAGCTGACCTTTGCCCTCGACGACCTGGGCAAGATTGAGGAGGACTTCCATGAATTCAGTGATTGGTTGCGCTCCGCAGAGCAGGAACTGGCAGCCATCTTGAGGAATATAGCCACAGACGGCGACACGCTGCAGCGCCAAGTCGCGGAGCACAAGAAGTTCACCGACGACGTTGTTACGCACTCCGCCGATCTGAAGTACATGAACAAGGCAGCGCAACAGTTCCTCAATTTCAGCAAGGTAATGGCATTGACATTGGTTGACATTACATTTCTTCTATTTTGCATAGTGCATTTCACATGTCGAGTGATTGTGTTTTTTTTTCCCCCTGGAAATTTGTCATTCTATTTGTTAAGTGTCATGACAGAATGAGGATTATGCAGTGTACTGTAGTCGCATATAATTAAATGAAAATATAAAATAAATTAATACATGTATAAGTTTATCATATATAAATATTCAAATCTGTAAATATGTACAGAAATATAAAAATATATGCTTATAAACATAAATATATGAATGAATAAATAAATGGTATATTTATATACACAAATATATGAATTTATTAATATGTAGAATATATACATTTACAAATACAAATATATAAATGCATAAATATATACATATAATATGAATACAGGGTGGCCCAGAAAGAATGCTACGAGTATGATCGCTAATTTCTTCGACATTATCGGCAAAATGTCATTAATATTTATTTCGTTGGTTAGAACATTCTTTTTTCCAATAAAAATGATACCAAGATCATTGATTTTGAGTAAGGCGTTTTGATTCTAGGCGCCATTTTCCGGAAGCAATGCAATTTCCAAATTTGTCAATTTTTCAACGGCGGCGGTCTCGGAACGCCAACATATTCTGGCAGCCTCAGCTTAACCATACCGCGACAAACCGCGATGGACAATGGAGACATAGCTGCATCGTCTTCCTTATGAAAGCGATGGCATTCCAGAACTTTTGTCATTGCGGTCTTGTCCGGTATGCGTTAGCTTGAGACGCCAGAATATCTCGGCTTCCAATGACTGCCGCCGTTGAAAAATTGGCAAATTTGGGAAATTGCATTGCCTCCGAAAAATGGCCCTAGAATCAAAACGCCTTACTCAAAATCAATGATCTTGGTATCATTATATTGGAAAAAGAATGTTCTAAGCAACAAAATAAAAATTAATGACATTTTGCCGATAATGTCGAAGAAATTAGCGATCATACTCGTAGCATTCTTTCTGGGCCACCCTGTATATGAATATATAGATTTATCTTTCAGTGATCGTGAATTCTGTAATCTCATTGGTCAATCATCCACTGAATATTTCCCGTATTCGGTGAATGAGATCATATTGTGCACATGCGCTAAATCCACCCCTGAATATTTTCCGTATTCCGTGATGATGACGTCGTTATGCTGCGCGCTTGCGCGTATTTCAATGCGGCGCTTACGGCGTGCGCTTGATCTTGTTGTGCGCAGACAACATGCGCTAAATTGGTCCCTGAATATTTCCGTCGTAGTATTCCGTGATGACGTAGGCCCCCCTATGTTATCACAGCTAGCGCTAGCTAGCTACACGTAGTTGACCACACGCATAATTATGCAGACAACAAACTTTATCGACGGCCGCTGATTTCAACTTTACTCACGGGAAGAAATAAACGCGGAAATTGTGAAATCCCTTTACCAACAAGTTATAGAATTCATGCAGATCTACACTTAAAAAGATAAAATCGTTGCCCCCTGCTTGTTCTCACGAAATACGGGAACTACGGTCTGGTGCCATATTCCATTCGGCCTCCGGCCTCATGGAATATGGCACCAGACCGTAGATATTTGCCCGTATTTCGTGAACAAGCAGGGGGTAACTAATATTATCCATGAATATGTAAAGATAGTTATAAATGTAAAAAAAAAATACATACATTATTCTTATGAAATGTTACACAAAATCTCTCAGTTGTTATATATATATATCTTATTCAATTATCTGATAATTTGAAAACAAAACTGATTTCATTTCCTTTGCATCAATTCTACTCTCACAGGCCTATAAGGAATTCCTGGCCGACTTCCGTAACAAGGTTGGTTCCAAGCAGTTCCTCCGAGCCTTCTCCGAGAACCCCGACAGCAACATCATCCGCAAGACGGTTAGCGACCTCAACACCCGCTATGAGCAGCTCAAGAAGGACTGCTTCCTTCACGGCGACCTGCTCCAGCGTCTCGTCGACAAGCACCAGCGCTACTGGGGCCGGGTTGGGACCACCAACGACTGGCTCCAGGGAGCCAACGAGACCCTTGTCAAGCTCCTGCGGGAGCCGATCGGGGCCGAGACCGCCACCATCCGTCGCCAGATCGAGCAGCTCGGCAACTTCAGGAAGGAGGTTGGAGGTCACAAGAAGGACGTGGATGGGGTCGTCGATAGCGGCAATGACCTGAGCTCCGAGCAGCCCAACATCAGACCTACGGTGGACAGGACCACAGGTATGAGTTGCACAAAAGGTGGACACGACTTGACGTGTTGTTTACAATGACTAAGATAGCTTGAGCTGGTTGTTGTTCACTTAGATGCTCATCTTGGGATATTTTGGGCTGCACCAATGAAAAGACCTGCCAACTATCCCTGTTTTTTGCAAAACAGAAAGCACTTTTACCCATGTGTTGGATTGTGTCTTATTTTGGCAAATATTAGTGAAAGTGTGGGATAATGTAAAAATGTCAAAAACCAACAACATCAACAACTTGTCACCCCCATTTTGTCCCTTGTTCGTAGGTTTCTGGTTTGAAATAAGGAAAAAGTGGATTTTTATAGGACAATGAAAGGCTCAGCAATGTACATAAAACATGCTTCATCAGAGCTGCCAAGTGGTACTGATTTCAGTAATTTCTACTGAAAGTGGCAGAGAGTGCTGAAGGTTGCTTGAAAAATACTGATTTTATAAAATCAGTTGTGTATTATTCTACTGCATTTATGATAGAACTACTAATTTTGACTCAAGTTATTGATTACTGAAATTACTGAGAGGCATTGATGAAATTTGGCAGCTCTGATTCATTGTTTTTGGTTTTATGACGGACTTAGTGAGAGCCGTTCCTCTACTGTGTAAAAAAATGTTTTGTTTTCATTTATTCATCTCTTTTATTTGATGTTTGAATATCTTTCAGGTGATGTCGTTGACAAGTACGACTCGCTCCAGGCCCAGATCAACGACCGGGCCAACGCCCTGGAGACGGCCCTGGCCCAGTCCCAGAATCTCCATGACAACCTGGACGAGCTGATGTCCTGGCTGGACAACAAGGAGAAGGACGTCCACATGATGAACAAGGGGACGGTCGTGGTGGTCAAGTCCGCCCCCATGGAACAACAGATGTCACATGGCAAGGTGAGAAGACTAAAATCCTGAGAGATTTTGTCCCTGAAATGAGCTTGAAGAGTACATACATGTAACCTAAACTTAATCATATTGTAAAGATTCACATAAATCTTCACCTCTCACAAAAGTCTTGGTGTTCAAAGTTAAGTTTCATAAAAATTAGCACAGATAAATTTTAACTGAATGCATGTCACTCACTGAATTTCAATTTCACACAGTTGTTAAACTAGTCTGACTGCCAGACCTGATTTGTGTATCATCTGGTGAAGACCAAATTTCTGTTGATCAAAGCTCACAAGGTCAAAAACTCGCACCAGTGCAAGTGGACGATTGCTGAGCAATGTTTGATTGATCTCAGATAGTGTCCAACAAATTCGACAATTTCTTAGGTTGTTTTAGTGACATGATAATCATGTGTGTATTTTCTATTGATTTTTATTCAGGTATTCATTGATCCAAAATAAAATAATCATAGAAATTTCATGATAACTTCAGAAATTTTCTTCATGATGTTATAAAACTTTTAAAAGCTTTTAATTTCAACACTTTCCTCTTCCAATCAGGTGGAAAAAAAGCTGTATCTGTTAGAAGTTGACACTAACTTTTTCTTTTATAAACAATGTTCTTGCTATCAGGTTATGGAGAGTGAGATCGAGGTCAAGAAACCTGTCTTGGAACAGATGGTCATGGCCGCCAACGACTTTGTCCAGAACTGTGCTCCTGAAGAAGGAACCATTATCAAGCAAAAGCTGAATGACCTTCATGCAAGACTTGATAAGTAAAGGCAGGGGGCAGGGATCATTATTAAGAGAATGTTATAAGAATAGGGACAAGTGGGGGGGGGGGGGAGAAGAAGGGCTGGGCAAGGGGCAAGAAGAGAAGAGAGTCGGGATGTACAAAGGGGCAATGATGTGAGTAAGGGATGGAGAAATGGAGTAAAGAGAGAAGAGAGGAAGGGATAGAAACAAGGGGAGATGTAGAAAGAAAAGAGGGTATTCATGCAGGAAGAAGAAGGAGACAGAAAATGGATGAAAAAGAGGCAACAAGAGAAAAAAGAAAGAAAGAAATGAGGGCAGGAACACAGGAGAAGAGGGGGTTAGAAGGAGGACGGGAGGGAAGAGGGAGGTAGATGGGAAAAGAGGCGAGAATAAGAGAGGGAGGAGATGGAGAAAAGGACAAAAAAAGCACAAAAGAGGTGGAAGAAGATGGCCAATGAGAGAACAATGGGTGGGATGAGCAACATGCATTTTTAAAGGGAGAAGCTTGTAATATTCCAAGCTAGAATCATAAGCATGTCCTTGGTAAGGTGTTGTAAAATAATGGCTTCTCTCTAGACGAACTCATGACTTATAAAATACTTCTCATCACACAAATATCTGCAGGTTTCTGACACATCCAAAGAGCACGGCCATCAGCTATCCAGCCTCAAGAACCGTCTCAACGACTTTGAGCGTGCCTTGGATGAACTGGAGGACTGGCTGCTACCCAAGATTGTCCGTGTGGAATCCAAAGAATTCATGACCCAGGACCTGGCTCTGATAGGAGATGAACTCCAGGTAGGTCTTACCTATTAACATGCCGAAGTTGCAGATCTGCACCAAATGATACACATAAAGTCCATAGAGGTTTAAATTCCCTGGCATGTTAAGAATTAGAAGTATTGAATTATTGTTTTGGTCAATCAGAAAACCTTTTTGTCAGTCTTTCACAAAGTATTCTATTATCACCCCAGGCATCAGAAAACAACATCAAACCTGCTGAAAATTGTTTATAGTGACAAATTGTGATGTTTGTATTATCGGGGTACATATAGCGGTATGTCTATCTAAAAAATAAAAATAAAAAAAATAATTGCAATGAATTTCATTTTTTACCATTTACCAAAACTTCACTTGGGCTTTAACCAAAGAGATGTAACTGCAGTGCATATTTTTGGGATATGATGCAAAATGAAATACAAATCGTAATAGTAATAGTTAATATCTTTTTGTAAGCTGATTAAACACAGAATGATTTTTTTTTATTATTTAATTGTTAATACATAACACTACAAACATAGTGCACAAAAAGAAAATACCATTACCTAATTGCTGGAAATAGGGGTTTAGGAATCAAGGAATACATACATGATGTCAATGTAATGATTTGATGTACTTTGGGGGCTTAAACAAAGATGACTGCCAATTTAGGGACATATACATTTCTCTCCAAATTCTCCAATTATGATTCATACTAGGCTTCAATAGAATGCTACTTTGGCGATCAAGATATGGATTCTGGGATTTTAGGGGTCAAGACAAACATATTTGATTTCAGTTTAATAATCTGACATTGGTTTGGGCCTCAGATCCAAAATAACTGCCAATTTGAGGATCATTTATTGTTTTTTTTTCATTCTGAATTCATCATTTAGACTTTGTATTGTGGTATTATAATGCTGATTTGAGTGATGAATACCTAAAATATGCAGTTAACAGGATATTTTGTTAATTAAAATTAACCTAGTTTCCAAAAGGAGTGAATTTAGAGGTAAGTGAAACAAAAGTAAAGTTTCCTTCATTTTATTTTTGTGTGATTTGACTAATGGGTTTGTACACAGCTGCAGGCCTTCAACTGGTGCTACTTTTCCTACTTTTTTGTGAAGATAATAATTTTCCTATTTTACCCGTAAAAATCAGTAATTTGCTATTTCTTCTCAACCCCCCCCCCTTTACAATAACTTTGAAATTTGTTTGGAGTTGAGTAGTCTTTACAGGTTGTTGCTAAGAGTACTGTAACTACCATCATCACCTGTTTGTGAAAGAAAATGGATTTCCACGGATTTCGGTTTTTTTCACCAATCTTCGAGTTATTTTCCCATGTATTCTGCATGTTTCCATTTTCTTTGAGGTTACTACTCCAAGCACTACTTACAAATATCCTACTTCCCTCCTACTTTAGTGGATTGAATCCTACTTTTCACTTACTTTTTGGAGAAATTTGCTCCTAATTTTCTCCCACTTTTTCAAGCAAGCAGAGTTGAAGGCCTGCAGTTGCCAGTTAATCAGTTATTATCCAAAAGTGTTTGATTGATCTAATAGATTTATTTGATTGGACTCAGTTTAAAACATTGTTTTATTTGATTTTTTTTTTTTAATTTGATTTATTGGATTAGATGATTCTTTTTATTTTGCATGCATAGTTTTAATTATTCAAGAACATCTATACAATACATTAACCAAACTTAATTCTTTAATCCAATACCTGAGAGTTATCAAAAGTGATCTAAAGTTAGTAGTGCACAAATAATTGCCTTTGTCAAGTACGTTACAAAATGGGATCCTAACTATGTAGGGAATAATCTATTATTCAATCTGTAGTGGTAGAAAGAAATACGTGCTAGTTAAAATGGGTCAGAGTTAAATAACAATGAAAAGTTGAAAATGGACCTTTGCTCCCCACGGCCACGAAAGTGCTCCAAATGACCCAACTATTATTGAAGGTTCTCCACATTAGTTGATGATGGCAACAAAATAATTACTCAGATCAAATTATATATCAAACATCAAATTTTCTTATCACTACAAAAAACAAAATGTTTCATAAACCGTTTAGTTGCTACTGTCAACCACTGTTACCAATGAACAATAGCAATGTTTTTCCTGTTCTTTCATGTATTTACACCTTTCCCCCAGTGTTTCTCTTCACACCAACATTACACTTATTTTCTGGTGAGTACAGGGTCACTTCATGCATGAGTGCACCTGTTTACAATGCACTGTTTATTGGGGGATCTGAAAATAATCCAGCAGCCTAGGTATTCAGAATGCACAAGGCAAAGGGTTAATTAATAATCAACCATTTTTTTTTTCAGCAATGCCGCCGTGAGGTTGACCAGCACCGACCCCAGTACAAGACGATCCACGACATTGCCGACGAACTGATGAAAAATCCCAAAGCTACGGATGTGTCAGAGGTGAAGACCATGTTGAAGAACTGTGAACTGAACTGGGAGACACTGGAGAATGCCATCTCAAAGAGGTAAAATGATTAGTGTAAAGGCTGGGGGAAATGTCAAATATATATATTTTTTTCTTTATTTGGATATTTGCATTTTTAGACATTTTTTGCAAAACAGGTGGTAACATTGTACAATAACTGTTATCTTGTTAGAGCCCATTTGCCAAAAAGATGTTTTCATATGTCGGGGGCTGATTTTACAGACAAATAGTACAAAGTGTGTGTGTGATTTTTTTTTCAATAAATAGTCCCGACAATTCTAATTCTGGAGAAATGACATCACGCGTATAACATTGTATGGAACTGTAGTTAAAAACTATGATTTATCATTATTTATCATTATTTATTTCATTGATAGTTTAATCATGTATTGACATTTCTTTTTAGTTATTTATCCATTGCATGGAACATGGCAATTTTTTCATGGCAAAATACCACCTAAATGTACATTATTTGTTTATCACTATGGCAAAGTACATGTTAGCACAATTCATAGAGTAGAGAGCAGAAGTAATGAAATCAAACTGGTTGAGAAATATGTAGGGACAATAGCCAAACCATAACTCAGTGCAACTGTAGCTCTCCTAATGGTAGAAACAACCGGCTGCAATGCTCTGCACCTGATGTCACACTTCATACTCTATTGTTTTATTTTAATATTAAAGTTTTATAAATTTGAGGATTGCAGGTTCTTTCTCTTTCTCTTCTTCCTTCTAAAGTAAATGAATTGTGAAAGATCTTGAAATTGGACTCAAAAACTGATGATGAGATCTGTGGGTTTTTTTATTCGTCCATTTAGAGCCGAACAGTACGACAGGAAGCAGGCTGCCGCCAAGAAGTTCAACGGGTCGTACCGAGAGACGACCGGTTGGATCGAGGGCATGGTGCGTCGACTGGACCAGATGGGACCCGTGGCCAGGGACACACAACTCCTACAAAACCAGATCAAGGAAGTCAAGGTGAGAGCGAAGTGTTTTTTGTTGAAATGTCAAACAGTTAAAACTTGGTAATTTACATTTTTTGTGCAAAATTCAAGTTTTAAATCCTAAACTGTAGTGGTACAAAGCAACTTTTCAAAAATGGTTAGAAAAATCATTAATATATTACATATATTCTTTCTGTACGTGTGCTTGTATGTACTTGTAGTTATGACCATAAATTGTCATTATTTTGTATTTTGTTGATTCATGTTTACCTTTCTGTTTGTAAATTATTTACAGTATTTAGAAATGATTGTTTAATTTTACATGTGTAAGGTGCTTTTCAAATAATATGTTATATATCATCATTATCATTACTCCAAAATGAAAACATGTGACAATATAGTATTTTCAGAATTTCTTGACTTGATTTTTTGTGATTTGGCCTGATGTCTGGTCTTCTATTTTCAGTGACCATAAAAAAGGAATTAATCTAATTTCTCTGGCTGCGACTTTTGAATATTGTGAGATCAATGTCAAATGTTTTAGTCGGCTGATATTTGTAAAATGAATCGTTTGTGAGTGAGGAGCCACATATATTTCACAACTAATCCTAGATTAGTACAAGAAAAGGAAGTACTGTTCTGCCTAACATAGAGTCAGCTGAAAATCAACAATGAATATTCATATTAATTTCTTCTCTGATTTTGCAAATCCTTCAGCCATTCCAATCTGAAGTGAAGGACTACAAGCCCAAGATTGATGAGAATTGGCGATACGGCACTGTGTATGACCGGCTGATTAGCGAGACAGAGGACACCATCAACAACCGCCCTCACTACCGCTCCACGGAGATTGACGTCACCAAACCCCTCGACACCAGACCACCAACCTATGCACAGCCTGACTTCATTGAAGACAGTAAGGAGACATTTTTTATTTGTTTTCAGCTCTTCCATTTTGAAAAAAAAATCCCTAAATTTTAGGGCCAAGATTGTCTGTACAAAAATATCTGATCATATTTTTGTGCTTACATATAATCATTTTTTAAGGTACTAACGTTGACATGCTCTAATGAAATGCTGATATTTGAGCATATTAAAGAAAATATTCTGATAAGGAAAATCTGCAATCAGAAACAAAAATATTGACTTATCTGAGCTATTTTCTCATGCCTTGTCAAGCAAAAAAAAAATGTTTGGTTGTAGTACTTTTAAAAGTTATCATTATGTGATAGTTGAATGTAATATCAATTTAGGGTCTTGGTCATGTACTTGTCAAGTCAAATGTACCATATTTCCACTTGTGTGACCATTAATCACTGAATGAACTTTAACCCCTGACCCTTAACCTCCTCCCCCTTGTAGAGGACACCTTCGTCGACATCCAGATGGCGGAGGTCAAGGAGGGCTACGCCGACCTCCAGTTCCAGGTCTCGGAGCGCCTGGAGGATCTGGAGCTGATGCTCCAGTTCATGGAACGATGCGGAGGCATCTTTGGGCTCCAGGAGTGGGCCACGGCGACAGAGAAGACCCTGAACCAGATGAAACCAACTAGCCATGACGTAGAGGAGCTGGAAAGACAGATTGAGGAATTTAGGGTATGTCTGTCTTTTGTCAATATATATATTTTTTAGTTTGTTGATGTAGACATGATTAGTTTATCAGTCTTAGAGATCAGTTGTTTCTTTCATTTTCTATTCTCATTATTTCAAAATTCAGAAAAACTATTTTATAGCACACAAGAATCCTAATATACAGACCAGCAGGTGTGTATATTTCAGAACTATTTAAGCCAGTAATTTGTTAAACCTATCTGAACTCTTTATCTGTTCACATATTTGTGCAAATAATTTAACAAAAAAGGGGGGGGGTTAATTCATATCCAATTTACCAGCAAAATGCACTCACAAAAAGTGGTGCAGTCCATTCCCACATTTTTATTGATGTCAGGAATTTCATACAGGTGGATTAGAAATCAGAACACAATTACATGTATGGTTGGATGTACTACTCATCGACCGCTTAAGCTTAATCACACCATATCTCAGAAAATATTTGTTGATTCACTTTTCGGGCTCAGATTGTTACCTCCTATCGAACGCACAGAGATTTTAGCGACGACCGCAAGTAATGTTTTTCATGAGCGCAGCTGCGAGCTCGTTTTTTAAACCGACCACCTACTGCCCATTGATTTAACACGTAGAGTGTGAGTTTTTAGGACTTTCAGGATATGTTGCAAAATATAGCATTTTTCAAATGCTCAGTATTGAATTTTTCATGAAAAATCATGATTTATGAGAGGATAAATGGAAGCTGTGTCCTTACATTCCATTTACAACTTTGCGCAATAGTTCCGGCGTGTACGGCGCCGTTCTAATGCGCCGCGTACCGTACACAACCCGTTCGGGATCGCAACGCGCGTCACAGTGAATGGCAAAACAGTGAAAACATGTGTATTAACCCGTTGACTACGAGATTCCTTAAAGATTGTGTCATTGATTTGCACGTCAAAAAACATCTATATGAATGAAATCAGCTGAAATCATATCCCATGTGAAGATTAATATAAATAAACACCTCTCATAGAGACTTGGGGTAAAATATTGAGTTTTGGTGAAAATCTGGACGGTTAAACTTCATCCTTTTTCAAATTACTCGGGAGCAATTTCAAAAAATCCGCGACGCCAAACGTGCACGTGTCGTTCCAAAATTGTCCGATCAACGGTTAGCCAATGGTCGCGCGGGGGTTAAGCCGTTTAGCCAATCACTGTGCGCCCCGCTGGTCTTGCGACGGTACACAGTAACCGCGATTCGCAGTTTGAGCAAAATTGAAACTCACAGAAAGAACAACATTCTGGTAACATGTCGTTATTAGTTTTTCTCATAAAACAACAAATTCATGACGTATGGATCTCAGACTTTCAACACAACATTTGTAAGTACTATACAACTGTTTGGTATTGATAATGAAGGGAAGTAATGGACTTGCACATCCCTGACACAATCTTTAAATCGCCATAGACTTTGTACAGGGCCCATCCGGTTCCGGTAAGCAACGGGTTAACATTGCATGCGCAAGATTTTTCTTAAATCCTGTTAATTTCTTACGTGTTTCGTCCTCATTTCTCTTGGTTGTGGGCTTTTTGAATATTGTGGCGTATTGCGCTTAGTCCTACGTGTATTTTTCGAATTTTTACGCAAGAAGGCCCGTGCGCGAGGTAGGTTGGTTTAAAAAAGGGTGGTCGATGAGTAGTAGACTTACCATACATGGCAAATTAAGACTCGATGCCAGCAACGCCTTAACAACGTAGAAAGCCTGTGGTATTACTGCCTTCTTTAAGGAAAGAGAAAGAAATGTGAGCTCTTTCTCTCATGACTAGGGTATTTCTCTAATGATTTCATTCTTTTATGCTCTCAAGTTAATTTCTAAATGTATAAATCATTGATTTCAGCCAATCTGCAAGGACATCGCCGACCACAAGGTCCCCGTGTCCGACGTCACTGTCCACGCCGAGCAGTTCCTGCGATCGACCCGTGACAAGTTGACCCCAGAACTGCAGAACGAGCTCCAAGACCTAGTGACGGAGTTACGTGCGACCTATGAGCGTCTCCTACGTAACAGCCAGGACTGGCTGCGTGAGGCAGAAGACCTGCTGGCCAGACTGAAGAAGGACAGGGATGAGACGGTAAGTCATTTTGTTTCTCTTATTTCAAGTAACTTGTAAGTTTTCAAGGTTCATATGGAATAATTTTAGTTTGTTGCCTCCATGGAGAAGAAGTGTGCTTTAAATGGGGATACATGTAGTCTGGAGGACATATTTCAAAACGTCTCTGTTTATCCTAAAGGCTTGCGGTAGAAACAAGTCAGTGGAAAAAGCACCTAGCTGTTTGACTTAACTATTAACGTGACAAAGTCGCAGATCTGCACCAAATGATGCACATAAATTCTATAGAGGTTGAAATCTTCTGGCAGTTAAGAGTTAAATGATAAAAAGTGGGCAACAGATTTTTTCACAACAGCCTCAGTTGTGTGATAACACCTAGTGTTCATTTAGTCTGTACACTATGACCCTGCAGCAATGTTTCTATGCAGGAATGAGAACCAAACTATAATAGTTCCATTGTTAATGTCCATGAGATGTAATATTATTAATCTTTTTATTATCATGTACTGTCCTGGGACAAATAATCTACTGGGCTTCATCTTCACCATATATGCCCACGCATGGTATTACCGGACACTATTGTATTACCGGACGCGCGTTCTACGCGCGGGACTACGCGTATCGAATATGCGAGTCGAGTGGGGTGATCAAGAAATGTATGACATCGTAAGAACACAAAAAACTTAGAAAATTTACACATCTATGACAAATACATGCCTTTTTCATGAAATAATCCAATTTTCCTAATGCAAAGTGAATGGCTGTTCAAGCTGTTGAGAATGTCAATTTGCTATTTGTTTTCCGTTTATTTTCTTCTTTTGCGTTTTGCCATAGACATAACACGGTGTCCGGTAATACAGGTCGATTTTCAGCGCCGCGAAATAAAGAAAATTTTTGAAGGGGTTAGTTCAACTGCCGATTTCGTCAGATTAATCCAGTGACTTTCTTCCTTTTTGTTGAAATATTAATATAGACATTTGAATGAATTGAAAAAATATGATTTTCAAGAAAATCAATCAAGTTTATTGTGTAAATTCTGCATCCAAATAAAAAGTGTCCGGTAATACGATACACCGACATACAACAAAAACATTGCTTGCATTTGAACTTTCTGCTTCCTGCAGCCCTGTCATTTCTGTGTAAAATCTGTAGATTTAGAATGAACTGATCTTGTAACAGATCATTGAATATTTATTTCAGTAAGACAATAGTTTTATCAGTGCATTAATTTGTGTTCCAGCAAAGCAACAAACAGTTGAAATATCCCATTGCTTTGTGAAACCCTATCATTTACAAATGTTAAATGTATGGCCACACGGCAAAGTCTTATTTGATCAATGGTATACTTGAGTGGTGACCCTCTCCTCACCCATTCCCCATTACAGATGTCAGTGGAGGAGCGTGTGAGAGAACTGATGCGCACCCTTCAGGATCTGCTGGACTGGGTGTCCCAGGCTGAGAGACGTCTTGGATCGGAGCAACCGCAAGACGAGTCTGTTCAACCACTACAGAGACAGCAACAGGACCACCAGGTTAGTCATGAATATGCATTACATTGGATGATATGAATATGCATTACATTGAAGGATATGAATATGCATTACATTTATTTGAATATGCATTATATTGAATTACATGAATATACATTACATTCTGTTCTCATATTGGCTCCACTTTTATAGAGTTTTGGAATATATTGAGTAATTGATAAATTTTCATGATTATACAATATTCTTTACATGTAGATTATTCTTAGCTTACATGTCCCAAGATTTACTTTGGGACCAAATGTCAAATATAATAATTATGAAAAATCACCTAACTCACGACTGACTTAATTCGTTTTCACAGATCCTACACGATGACATCGTGAAACACCAGCAGCCCATCTTGGAAGCGTGCCAGGATGTGGAATCACTGATCAAACAATTCCCCAAGCGCATCGACCAGCCGACGCAGGCCAACCTGCGCGGTCTCGCTGGCGACCTCAAGTCACGTTACAATGTCGTCAACTACCAGTCACAGAACCGCACCACCAAGCTCGGATCCCAAGTTGACGACCTCCACAAGTACGCCGATGACCAGAGCGACTTCGACCAGTGGCTGGCCCAGGCGGAGAAGACCCAGGCTGACGTTTTGAGAAACGTGGGTCGCGACTTCGATACGCTCAAGAAGCAGAATGCCCAGCAGCGAACGTTCAACGATGATGTAGTCAATCATGTGGCAGAGCTACGCTTCATCAATGTCACAGGACAGAAATTCTTGGATGCTGCAAAGGTATGTGAATATCTGTTATTTCAGGTTTAGTTTTGCTAGTTAGTTTGGTAAATTCACTGTGGTCATGATAAAGTCGTGTTTTTCAACTGAATGCTTGTTAATATGAGGGATGAGGGAAACCTACCGTGACAACAAATATTGTTGATAATCAAAATGAATTAACATAATTTATCATGGCGTCATGGTGTAGTGGATAACAGCTTAGCTTCCTGACCTAGAGGCCCATGGTTCGAGCCCACGTTGTGGTGGTTGTGTCCTTGGGTAAGGCACTTTATCCCTATTACCCTGTTCCTAGGATAAGATGTAAAGCCGGAGGTCCCGTGTTGAGACAGAAACACCTCAACATGTTAAGCACCATCACACTTCATCAAAAAGAGAAGGGTGAAAACCTGGTGTCATGGCTATTCCTACACTATCAACATTCTTCGAATCTTCGGGCCCCTTCTATGGCACTGTATAGCTGCTTCCTTGCTGGAGGATACATGGTTCAATATTGTGCGCCATGCGCAATTTAGCCTTTGGGCTGCCAAGTATACCTTTAATGAATAAATAAATAAATAAGTTTGAGGCAATGGTTTTTGTGTCTCCCTTGTCAACCACCAGGTGTACCGCCAGGAGCTAGCTGACTTCCGCAACACCGTCCTGCCACGCGACTTCAACCGCACCTTCAACGAGAACCCTAACTCGAACACGATCCGCGAGAAGCTGGGCGACACCAACCAGCGCTTCGAGCGTCTCAAGCTGACGTCCGCCCAGCACCTGGAGAGGCTCCAGGAGCTGGTGGAGAGGCACTCCACCTACATCAAGGCCAGCGACAACATCCTGGCCTGGTTGCCGGGGGCAGAGAAGAACGTGGAGGCCTTGCTAAGGGAGCCCATCGCCACTGAGCCGGCCAATGTCCAGAAACAGATCGACAAACTGGAGGTGAGTGGGTGTGGGTTTGATGTAGTTTTGTAGTCAAGACCGGGTGTCTGGATATCATAGACCACACATCAAAATGAAGGTTCTATGTGCTACGTAGGGTATGGCCTTTTATACTGATCACACCAATTTTTTATAAGGGTTATTAATCTGAAAATCAAATCAAGTTCATTAATCTGAATTGCGTAGTATTTGATCCTTCGGAACAATGAACCGTCAGAAAACGAACTTTCTGAATAATGACTGGTAATCATATAGCATTTGGGCTTAAGACAGGACCAAGACTAACTTAAAGAAGTGGTCTTGAGAATGGTCTCCAGTACATCATTGGGTGGTGCAAATGGTGTAGGCATGAGAGATTGGAAGAGAGTGGGCATTGCTACAAGCAACAGGCTGTTTCTTTGTTCAGTTTTTATAAGTTTCATATCTTAACAAGTAGGCAGAAATATATTTTAAAATATATAATAAATATTTTGTATATTTCACACTTGCCAATCATAGGTTGTCCGTGATGACGTGGTCCTCCACCTGAAAGACGTGGAGAACGTGAAGGAAGCCGGCAGCGAACTCCTTGAGGTCCAGGAGGAGCTCAAACCGGAGGTCAACCGCAACGTCAACGAGATCTGCACCCGCTACGATGAACTCAACGCCAAGATCACGGCGCGGCTCAATGCGCTCCAGGCCGCTCTGGCCGAGAGCATCAGCGTCCAAGAAAGCATGGACATGCTGTTGAGGTGGTTGGATGAGGCGGAGCGTAACGTCCATCAGATGGAGAAGGGAACGCTGATCGCAGTCAAGAGAGAGCCCTTGTTGGAGAATATACAAGAACAAAAGGTAAAGGTTTAACTCTTAAAGGTAAATGACATGATGGGATGTAGTCCTCAACTTGGGGTGAAACTATTCTAGAATCAAGTAAACTGTGCAAGAATTCTACTGTGAAAATTTTGTAGTCAAATGTTGACTCATTTTAAAATATGCCATGTGACAGCCAAATCTGTTGTGTATGTTTCTATGGGGTCTACTTCTATCGGGGCTTGAGAGAAACATAATGCTAGTATGTTCATGCATTATCATGCTTAAGTTAACAGATTTATGATAAATCAGCCAGGAGATACAAATATCTTTCAACCAGTTTGGTTCAAGGGGTATTTTTCATATCTCCCAATCATGTCACTGTCAGAGAAATTACAGCTCGAAAGACGTGTGTATTTTGTGGTGCGTATTTGCACCTTTGCAACTGTAAGAATTAATCTTGTAGCTCACAATTATTGGTATTTTAAATCACTGAATTCTTAATGCATTGGTTTGAGGTTTTGTACAGTGTATTTAAAGTTGATGTAATTTTATATATGGTACATGTACATGTATGTTGCATATGGTTTTATTCTTGTAAATTATGGTGCATGACTGATTATAAATTAAAAACTAATGTCACTCATTCTTCATTGCAATAATGTGGGAAAATTAAAGAAAAATTTACATAGTCAGACTGTTTGTAAAATGTGGTTGTAAAGCATCATGTGAGTACTCGGGCCATATTGCTTGAAATCATCTAACCGAACGAAAGTCAAATGTATAAACAGAACTTGGCTTTCAAGTAATCGTAGTCACACATTCAGAACTTACAGATTTTTGACTTGCGTTTGATTGTAATGTTTTATGCAATTGGGCACTGTCAATGAGGTTCAAATACCGTTGTTGTTGTAAGTTGTTGTTTTTTATGGTGGTGTTGGTATTATTCTGCATGATACAATGCAGCAACATCTAGTGTAACAATACTGAACAACTCTTCTGCCCTCCCCCCCCCCCGAATCAATCCCAGGTCATCATGTCCGACATCGACAACCACAAACCGGCCGTCGATTCTGTCAACACCCTGGCCCGCCCCCTCATCCAGAGCAGCGAGCCGAAGGAAGCCCGCCAGCTACAGGCCAAGCTGGACAGCATCAACGAGCGGTATGGCAAGGTGGCCAGCCGGACGGGTGACCACGGCACCCACCTGGACGGGTTGTCCTACAAGCTGTCGGAGTTTGAGGCCGAGGTGGAGGGACTAGAGGACTGGCTGCTGCCCACGGTGGAGGAGCTGGAATCCAAGCAGATGGCCCAGCTGCAGCTGCCAGAATTCAGCAGCAAACTACAGGTTTGTATAGCCTCTGCCTTTACCCAATTCTCACTATCGACAATTCATCATTCAGCAGCATTCAGCAGTAGAGGGGCACTTGTCCAAGACAACTTGGCACCCACAAACTTCCAGTTTTATTTCCATTTAACATGGGTTGAGAATTGAAAAGTCCCATTAAAATGATTTTTTTGTTAAATTTGTGGTGTTGTCACATGAAATCATAATGCATACTTGTGATACTCTGAACTTATTTAGTAAAATCATGAATTTTGCAGACGTCCTTGTGTATTTTCTGTGGACGCTAGAATAAGTTGGTGACACTATTCGACTTACAGTGCAATCTGTGCATGCACTCACTGATGATAGCGCCCTCTATGCCCTCTATTGCCAAATGCCCTATATTGTTAATAGGGAGAATTGCTTCTCTCATTAAGATCAGGTCTGGGTAAAAGACTAATCAAAGAATCACATGATTTCAAAACACTCTTTGGTAAACATAACTTTCCATATTAATGCTGGGAAGTCAACACATCTGTAACACCCCCCCCCCCGAAAAAAAAAAAAAAAACTGAATTGATAAATGTCTTGCTTGTTCTGTTTCCATCCCTTGTCCTCAAATGTCAGAATGTTTTTTCTCAATAAATTTTAGCATGTTTTTTTAACAGTCAAACATCTTTATCTTTATGTAGATGTATGGATTTAGAGATCACACTGTAAGGAAATAGGTGATGCAATATTTTTTTATTGTAATTTGTCTTGAAGTTAACCTATTGCTGAATTTTTTTCTGGACTGTACATGGAGTGCTCATACTCATAACATTTATATCATATTTGCATAATCTGTTTGTATCATAATGAGTCAGTACAATTATATCAGTTTAGAAATGAATATTATGTAAAATTCTTATGTGTATCATGATGTTTTCTCTGATTATGCACCATGCTCATTATTTCAGAACGTGCGCAAACAGATCGATGCCCATAGGCCAAATCTGAAACGAGTCCACCAACTTGGTGAAGAGTTGATAAAGGACACCAAAGCCAAAGACACGTCCTATGTCACGTCGGTGTTGAGCAATGTCGACTCGAACTGGAAGTCTGGCGAAAAAGCCTACAATACCAGGTAATTTGGCTGATTTTTGTGTAATTTGTATGTTTTGTTGTCTTTTTCACTGATTTCTGTTTTAGACTGTATTCTGCTACATGTTCCTCAATGATATGTTGTTGTTCCTCAAAACAGGTGCAAATCCAACATGTTCCCATTCTTCAGTGTACATTTCTTACCTTGTTTATCTCATTCCTGTTAATGATTTATAGACGTACTTCATATAATCATATGCACATTTCAAAACAGGTGAAAACTCAGCTTGTCCCCATATTTCAATGTAGATTTCTCCACCTTGTTTGTATCCATTTAGTTAATGATTTACCACCACCTACATCATAACCATTGTCCAGTGATATGGAATATTCTAAACACGTGTGTTAACCTGTTTATTCCCATATTGAATGTAGATTTCTCTGCCTTGTTTATCTGAATTTAGTTAATGATTTACATACATGTTCACCAGCATCACAGCCTATGTTTGATGATATGGGAAGTTATCAACAGATGTAAACTGCAACAGTGGCAATCAATCAGGAAATAAGATGAACTTAAACAAGTGTATATTTAATATGTTTTCATGCCACTGTTGATAAAGCTGGAAGGGAAATCGAGCAAATGTACATACACTGTTGAAAAATGACGTAAAACAATCAAAATGTTTGAGATTGTAGGTCACTGCCCTTTGAAAGCATGTCCGCATGTATGTATCCTTACAGCCAGGACTGGTAATTTGTGCAACTTTGTTTAAATAAACATGATTACTAAATAATTTCAAACCATATAAAAAGTATGGTGGTAATACAACTTGTTGTTTCATTTAGATTTAACAGGAGTGCCGTTCTTACTTACTCATAAAACATTACATATTTTGCGACAAATTTGAGATTCTATCATAGAATTTGTGTAAAATGAGAAGACATGCCCATTTTCTATGTATTTGTGGATATCTATTGTTTCAATATATATGACTTAACAAATTTCATTGTAACTTCAGAAATCTTTTCAACTTTGAAATAGAAATTACATTGGTAGAAAGGGTATACTAAGTGCCTTTATCCACTACATTTGTAAACAACACCGTTCTCCCAAATGCATCTGTAAACTAAGCTATATCTGTTTGAAGTTGACAATGCAATCAAAGGTACCTAATGTGGTATTTTTCAAAAGGCCTGATACATTACAAGTCATATTGTAAATATCATGTTTGCATATTTTTTGCCATCATTAGAAACAAGCAACTGGAGGACCTTCAGACCGCATCCAAGAAATACCAGACTGACCGCAAGGATGTCCTATACTGGCTGGACAACACGGAACGACGTCTGGACCAAGTCCAGCCCCAGGTCACTGATGCCAACACCATACAGATTCTACTCAAGGAACTCAGGGTAAGAAAAAAAAACATTTTGGTTACTATTGTGGTTTGATTTCATGTTGCCTAAAACATTGTACAGAATCAAATTGAACTTGATTCTAATTCCAGCCGACCTGAAAAACAGGGAAAACCTGGACAATAACTTTCCCTCTTTCTGATCAGGAAAAAGTCCTGGAATATGAGAAAAATTCGTGAAATCAGGGAATTTTGATTGTACAGGCTGGTAGAAATACATCAAAATGATGACTGTACAGTTTTTAACTTCCATCAGAGAATTTAGTTTCCAAGAAATGCTGGGAACCCAGATTATGATGATATATTGTATATTATTATGATTTGTTATGTTGCCTTTGACATTGCATAATTAATAACTAGCCATTAACCACTTTAATTCATTAATGACATTAATCAGTTTTCAGTTTCAACTGGAAAGTAAGGTTCTCCATTTGAAACAAGTAATTTTCTACAAGAACTGTAATGAAAATCATGTTCTTTGCATTTGGGTTATTACAAGTTTGGTGTATTTGAATCAGTTGCAGATCTATAAATAGTTGAATAATGGAAAGCAAAAATGTAAAGACTCTTACTACGATCTCTTACTACTATCTTGCCTCTAAATTAGCCCTTGCAAAAGGAGATCGTCAACTACAAGCCAAAGGTGGATAACAACGCTAAGAACGGCCAGGCCCTGGATACAGTAACGAGAGATGTAGCTCAGCCGCTACAGAGCGTGCCTCACTACCGCTCCACCGAGCTGGGAAATATCGGGCAAGGTGAACAGGCTCAGATGGGCAAGTTTGAGGAGCCAGTGGAATTCATTGGTAAGTGAAATGAAATCTGTGACTGACCCATTGTTAATCACACTGGTTTTTTGTTTTGTGAAAAATCTTGGTAGTGCAAATATGTTCATGTGTATGTCTGTAACATAATGACATGTACATGAATATAAAAATATTGTTTTGGGAAATGAAGGAGTTGTTTCACTTTGCAAAATTTGTTATGCCAATTAACTGAGAGTGTATTATACTGAAACACATAATAAAATCTGTTATCTAAGAAGTTGTAACATTTGATATGCATGAGAAATTTGACATACATGTCTGAAGAAACTAAATTAAACTAATGCTCATCAAATAAAGAATTTCTAATATATCTTTTGATAGGTTGGATGATAGCACAGTCATTTCTAAAATATTGCCTCTGGTACTTTCAGTGTGGAGGTATAAAAAAAAAATCATGATTTTAACAGTTGTACAGAATATAAATGGTTTTGTCAAGCATTATCCACGAAGAAAATTCAGTTACACTGAACATTGCCAGATGTAAATTATGGAAGGTGAAATTATTCCTAAAATTCTTGTCACAATCCTCAATATCCTTTGCAGGTGAAACTCCCATTCAGAGCGAAGTCTTTGACGTCAACCGTCGCTATGAGGATCTCGTACGCCGCATCGACGTGACGCTGGATGACGTCGCCCTCTCGGAGGAGTGGGTGAATAACATGTCTCGTGTCAACACCGATCACGAGTGGGTCACCGTCTCCGACAACAAGATGGAGAAGGCTAGACCAATGAGCAACGAAATCCCAACACTGACCAAAGAGATTGAGCTCTTCCGAGTAAGTCCTGGTCCCGTTTGAGTGGTCTACCAGTTTTAGTATTCCTAACCTGACTTGATTGATTAAGCTGTTATCAGGAAGTCTAAGTCTTACTCTCAATAAACAAAATCTGATGCCAGTTTCAATATCTCATCCCCAACCAGAGAGAAGGAGCTTTGTAGAGAGATAGAGCTCTTTATCCTATTTGAATAGTCTATCAATTTTAGTACCCCTAACATAACCAGAATGATTAAGCTGTTATGATTAAATTCTAGTCCTAATAGAACAGTCTGATACCAGTTTCAATATTCCAACCCTGACCAAAGAGATAGAGCTCTTGCGAGTAAGTCCTGGTCCGGTTTGAATAGTATACCAATTTTAGTACCTCTAACCTAACCAGAATGATTAGGCTGTTATGAGTAAGTCCTAGTCCTGATAAAAAAAGTCAGATACCAGTTTCAATATCCCAACACTGACCGAAGAGATTTAGCTCTTCTAAGTAAGTCCTGGTCCTGTTTAAATATTATCCCTAACTAGACCAGACTGATTAAGCTGTTATGAGTAAGTCCTGGTCCTATTAGAATTGAGTGATACCAGTTTCATATCTTCATAAGATCTTCCACTGAGGTATAATCTCAGTGGAAGAGATGATTTTCTTTCATTATTGATGATCATGAATCTTTAAAAAAAATTTTCGTGAAAATTTAAATAAGTAAACCATAATAGAAATTACCAAAATTGTCAGGAGTAGAAGAGACAGTCACATAATACATAGTCCACTGAATGCCTTATAACCTTATGTAGAACTGATGATAGTTCATATAATACACATTTGTCTACACGTTGAAAATGTCAAGTGATCATTGACAATTATTTCTCCATACTAATTTCAGGGCATCCACAGTGACATCCGAGGCAGACAGCCAAACATTTCTGACACCGTCAATGGCTCGGAACTGTTCGTGAGGAAGAACCGTGACAGACTGTCGCCCAAACAGAACGACGACCTCACAAAGAAATCCTCGGAGCTCCGCATAAACTACGACGATGTCTACAATCGATCAGATGACTGGTTGAAGGAGGCTATCGACCGACTGAACCAACTAAAGATTGACGAAGAACAAAGAGTAAGTCAACTGTCATTGGTGTTGTCATTACACCGATAACAAACCAAATTCACAATTTTAATAAGAGGTAAAATATTAAATCATGTGCATTTCTTCATTAGTGTTTTTCAAATAGGGCTCTATGAACTACTGATATCCTGTAATTCATCAATTTGCATTGGCTCTGTATTAAAAAAAAAAAGTTACCCAAAAATAAAACTGTCAGTAGTCTTCACAGAAATATCTTATCTCATTACCCATAGTAATTAATAATTTACAGAAATTAAACTTTGAAAAGTTGCCAAGGTTTTCTTTTTTTAAAATATTTTTTTGCAATTGACAATGATATGATTTTTATAAGAGTTTGATGTAAAATATGTCATAGCAACAAAACTTGACAGTTTTGAAAACATTACAATGGGATAATAATTCAAATGAATTAATATGAAAGCATGATATTATACAATCTGGTCTCAGGATTCCTTGATCACTGAAATTGCCATCAAGAATATGAATGTTACAAAAATTAAACAGGTGTACAAGTCCATGTTTATATGCTTATATCAAATTGTGAACTTAATTAAATCTCTCTTTTTGTCATTTAGATCCGCCTTGAGACTGAACTTCGTGAGAAGGGCACTCGACTCCAAGAGCTTCTGGACTGGTTGGCCAAGGCAGAGCAGGCACTGGCTGCAGAACAGCCCCTCAGTGAAAAGAGCCAACAGGTCAAACAACAGTACACCAATCACAAGGTATGGGACTGTATAAGTATAGGATTGAGTTGTTTTGTTGACATGTAAGTTTCTCAGAAGTAAGAGTGATAAATAGTGTTCAAATGTGCTCTTGATTCTAGCAAAAGATCTTTTGATGCATGAATTCGCTTAACACCAGTTATGTGATATAGCATCATTTCTCAGAAGCTCTTTTGTAGGACGTTATTATCTTCAGTTTCAAAGTGGCACAAAGGCTTCATTAAGTATGCAGCATTTTACTTCTTTAACCCCTTGGGTAGGCTGCTATACGGCTTTATTGTTCAATGAGAGATGAGGCAATTTTCATTTGGTTGACAGTGAAGGGACTATAAGCCCATAAAATACATGTTTGTATTCTTTTGAAAACATCTACACAGAATATGTATTTTCTTCATTAAATACTTGCCAAAAATATGTACTTGATGGGACAGAAACGTTACATAATGCTTCTGTTCATGCAGTGTTTGACTGTACAGTTTATTATATTTTCTGGGCTTCTTTAGAGGGCTTTCATCTTGTGTGTACAATGTAGTCTGTTTCTGTACAACACATTGTCCCCAAGGGGTTAAGATAGTCAAGAGGATACATTATACCTATCATCTTATGTCAAAGTTTTAACAAAGGCTTAAGCCTGTCTATAGCATAAATACTAGTCAAGTTTGAGAAGGGAAGAACATAGAAAGTACTTCCATTGTCTTATGTCAAAGTCCCAGCAAAGGCATGAACATGTCTATAATAACCAGTCAAGTACTAGGAGGGAACACAAGAATAAGACATCTTGTAGTGCCTGCTACATTTTGTAATTTTCCTATTGTCCCCCACCCCTGCATTTCAGCCTCTGCATGATGATATCCAAGCTCATCAGCAGCCCATCCTCCAGTGCATTGAGGACATTGAACAACTGATGAAGACGCTGGGAGATCGCGTGGGACCAACCGAGACCCGCCGTCTCCGCGACGGGCAGGCCGAGCTACGAAGCCGCTACGACGTGGTTCTCACCCAGTCATCAGACAGACTCAAAACGTTGACTCAAGGAATTGAAGATCTCCAGAAACTTGAGGTAATGAATTGATATTTTCAGCGAGATTGGATATTCTAATTTCTTACCCCTTGTTTCAAAATATGGATACTGGTATTTTTCACCAATCAGTGTTAACTTGTTGAAAATGGTGTCTCTGATTTTGCTGCAGCATACATTCTTTATAGACTTCAGAACATAACAGTCTTCAATGGGTTAATGTGAAATCTGATGTGCGATATCCAAACCACTTTGTAATTATTTGTTTTATAAAATGTAATCTCTCTTTCCAGATAGGAATGACATGATTGGAACTGCAAAAACATTTATTTACATAATAAAGTAAAATAGCAAACATTAAAAAAAATAATAGGCATTTAATTTGCTAAATATAGTCCTTGATGTTGGAATAGTAGTGCTGATTTAAGTTTTTTAGTATTGCCAATATACAATGTAAAAGTAAAATGTAACACTGCCAATTTGAAGATGTACTGTTAGGAACTTAAAGATCGCTTTGCAAATTCAAAGATTAAGTGTTGACACATTGCCAATTCAAAGGGGTTGTGTTTGCCAATTTTAAAGTTTGCTAATTTTACGATCTAGTGTTTCCAAGTTTAAGACAACACATTCCCAATTTAAGGATTCATCCATCGTTTTACACCTTACCCCAGGTTGACTTCACCGAGTTCACAGACTGGCTGCAAGAAGCCGAGCGAAAGATGGACACGTCTGAACGCAACATCGCCATCGAGTTGGTGCCGCTCAAGCAGCAGCAGGCCGATCACGCGGAGTTCGGCGAAGACGTCAACGACCAAAAGGGTGACCTGAAATTCCTGAACAAGGCTGGACAGACATTCCTGGACCTCGCCAAGGTATGGCTTAATGTTTCCCTTTAAAGGCAGTGCATCTCTTTTGCAAGCCTAAAAATTAACATTGTGTAAATACACTAGCATATAGAAGAACATACCATCTAAGAACCTTTAGTAAAGTATAGGAGCTAGAAACTGTGTTTTAGTGGAATTATAGTGACCGTTTTGCCTGTGATTTGAATTAGTGTATCGTAGAGACAAAAACTATCTTAGAATGTACACTAAACATCGTTTGGTGTTTTTGCATATTTTTCAAAATCTATTAGTAATTACTGATCCTCAGATTTCACAGATACATGTATGTCCTTGATCAGTAGCCTAAGGACATGAGTGATCTTTTGCTGTACTGTGGGGAGGGACGCAATTGAGATTTCTTGCCTTTAAATTGATTTGAATTGAATTGATCTTCAGTTGGACATTGATATTTACTTGCTTACAAGACTGTTTACAATTTGTTCATACATGTCCAAAGGGAACTTCACATTCCATTATATTACAGACATCAAAAAAGTAAAGATGCTAGTGACCAACTAAAATTGACTCAATATGATGTAATTAAGTAATGAAATGCAATAAAATATAAATGGATCTCAAAGCTTCACGACTTTGTGACTCTTTAGGAAGGGACATACAAATTTCATGAGTAATACTGTTTTTACACAATTAAACTTGTATAGAAAAAAAACAGTAAGGAAACAGTAAAAGAGTCTTCCATAAGTAAATTTATACAGTACTTTATTGGCCTATGTGTTAACCTTATACTATTTAGGAGCTTGTTCGGTAGTTATTCATTCACATACATTATATCCCATCTGTACAGTGCCCCTTAAAGATAAGTTTGACTGTATTTCAAATTTGGATTTATGATATTTTGAAAGAAAGAAGTTATGAAGTATATGTTAAATGCATACTCCCTTCTGAAAGTGGATCGTGTTTATACTAACCCATTTGAAAGTTTGAAAGGGAAAGTGGAAAACAAATACATTTATTCTTATATCAAAATATTAATTCAATTATTTATGGTGTCACCTCTAGGTTTACCGCCAGAAGCTGGCCGACTTCCGTAACAGTCTCCCGCGACAACAAAGCCGTGCCTTCCAGGAGACACCTGAATCCAACATAATCCGTGGCCAGCTGACCGACATCAACGCACGATTCGACAAGTTGAAGATGCGCTTTGGCAAACATGGACGTACGCTCAACGAGCTCGTTGCCAAACACCAGACCTACGTGGACAGCGTGAATTTCGTGTCGACGTGGCTCGTTACCGCGGAAAATTCGCTGGACAAGATGAAGAGCGAACCGATTGGTGCTACGAAAGAAACGATTCTTAGACAGATTGAGAAGGCAGAGGTAAATAATTGTTTTGTTATACAAATTCAGCCTTTTAATAAATCATGGCAATCATTTCAATTAATGTCAGACTATGAATACCAATACCTTTAATTTTTGGAGTGTTGTTTGTATGTTTATGTGGATAATGCTACAAAAAAAGAGGCTATTTAAAGAAATTAGTAATTGACTCTTTGGCACATATCTTGCTTTAACATCTTACAGGCACACATGTGCACAATTACCTTAGAAATATTTCATTATAACTTGCAGAATAACTTTGCAGATTTGATTTCAGCTTCAAAGCATTGAACAATAATCATTATGTTTCAGTTAAAATGTATTGAAGTAAAGTTATTTATTTATTTGTTTATTTATTTATTTATTTATTTATTTGTATATATATATATATATTTATTCATTTAATTATTTTTTTATTATTTTTATTTATTTATTTATTTGCTTATTAATTAATTAATATTTATTTATTTATGTCATTTATTTATTTACTTATTTATTTATTTATTTTTTATTTTTTATTTTTTATTTATCATTTTGTTTATTAATCTATTGATGTTCATTTTCTATATCTCAGACATTCCACCAGGATGTTGTGGCCCATGCCAGTGATGTAGAGAATGTCAAGACTAACGGTGAGGACTTGATTGGAACACAGCCAGCCGTCAAACCCAATGTACAAAGAACAACAGGTAAATAAAACAATAGTAGCTTGTCAACGTAATCAACACAATGTTACATGCATGTATGCCAAGCTGAACTCTTTAACTCTTAAATTTTTAATAGTAATTTCAGAACAAACAGGAATTGTTTGACCATAATATTTTCACAGTATAATCCTTAACCATACAGATGTACTTGACTTCAGTATCATTATGTTTTAAATTGTTGACTGCTGCCAAGTTGCCATTTCCCTTTAACGCTGTAACAGATGCCATAGTCATGTTTGTACCAGACAATTAAGTAGTTTCTCTATATTTTGAGTATATAGTATGAGATATATGCAATACAAAATCTGCCTTCCTATATTTAGCTACATAACTATATAAAAATCATTGTTAGAAAACAATTCTGCCCTACTTTGACAAAAAAGAAGTAAGTGACAAAAAAGCCATTTTTTGTCAAAATCAGAAATTTGTGTCTATCATTTACATTGCCATCAATGCAATTTCATGGCATTTTGACTTAAATATCTTTCAGTAGAATAATTATTTCTTCTCCAAATTTTGCCTGAAGGTGCAGCATGCTGAGAATGTTTGAAACACATTGATTCAATACTGTATATGCCATATAGTTCACGTCCATATATTTTTGTGATTTTGGTTCAAGACGGGTTATTTGCGAGAGTCAGATTTTCACGATTTTATTGTATTTGCATTCACTTTGTACAGAAATGTCAGGAAGTGCAAATGTTGACGTTCAGTAAGTCGCGAAATTCGCAAAAATAAAACCACTGCAAAACATTCAGTGTATACAGTAACTCATTTGAGTGAAATTGTCACTTGCCTTCTTTTGCTAAAGAAGGGCAGCATTGACATAGTAGGCTTTTCCACCTCAGTGACAAGAACTGAATTCATTCTCTAACAATTCAACTTCAACTTGTCCCTCAGGTGACATCGTCCAGCGCTACCAAGCCCTGGAGGCTGGGGTCAACGACCTCCTGGAGAAGCTGAGGGTTGCCCTGGCCAACACCCAGGGGGTGATGGAGAATCTGGACATGCTCCTGAAGTGGCTGGATGAGGCAGAGAAGGAGCAGCACCGCCTGGAGAAGGGCACCGTCACTCCGGCCCGCAGGGAGCCCATCCTGGAGCAGCTGGAGAACAATAAGGTAAGGTGGAGCCGTTTTTTTTGTTGTTGTTGATAGGGGCTCTTTTTGTATGTGACAACTCCCCACAAATACACCATAAGGTGGAAGATTCCTCTATATCACCTACCCTCCTCAAAAAAATATGTCAGCTACCCTCACATTCACATACAGTACACTACACATATAGTTCTACATATATTTAAAGTGTTTCAGACCTTTTTTCTATTCAAATATGTCTTTTATCACAGATTTCAAGTTCATTTATATATATTTGATAAGTAATTTAATGTTAATTAAACAATTCAATACAATTCAATATTTAATATTTATATAGCACTTAAGCACACCAGTAGTTGATCTAAGCACTTTGCAATTGTTTTAAATAAATGTAAATGCAAAAGCTTATTTCTTCTAAATTAAAAGCAACCTTATTCTTCGTACTAATAGAATACCCACTGGAGTACATTTATCAGTCACTTATATGTAATATTAACCTTTTTAATTTGTGATTGCTCTTAAACCCTGTCTAAATCTCTCAGATCAAACAGTCTCAGAAAGTGAGTAATGTTGTACTGATTTGAGTGTAAATGTTTCTGAACACTGTTGTGGTTTAAATTTATTCCAACATTTGTTATGATTTATATTTGTTATTGTTTTTGTTTCATAAGTATTGTTACAATGAAGCATCTTGTCTTACATTATGTACCAGAAAAGATTACTAGCAAATTTAAACCATTATTAAGCAGAATGTGTTTTATCCTAGTTAATGTGTGTAGCTTTGTCAGTATTTGTTTTAGTGAAATTAGTATAAAATAAATGTTTTTCACCCTTGCATGCTGTTATCCTGAGATGTTGTGATATGACTTGTTTGCAAGATAAATGTAATATACATTTCATTGCTATAAATGTAATTACTTCAAACAATGAAACAAAAGTGCATGGATTTTGTGAATTGCATACATTTTAGTGTTTTGCATCTACAATTCTTTGGGTGTTCAGCTGCTCAGTAAAAAAAAAAATCAAATATATAAGCAGTTTTTAAAAGTACAGAAATTTGTTTCCCACTTGGAAGACGTTTTTGTATTGCTCGAAATGAAGACTACAAATTTCAACATGTGATCATATTTAGATATTAGACGTCATTTTCATTGTAAACTGTTTGTATTCATTCAAAAGTAAATAAAGCATCAGTCTGGACTGATATATTTAATAGTTTAGATATGATTTATAGCCGAAACTGTCCAATACATGTAGATTAGTTCCCAAAATTCTGTTTTTGTAAGAAAGTGTTACACTGTAGTAATTGGATCTTTATTTTGATACATTAATCCAATTGATTTATGTTGAGATGATGTGTGATAAAGTTTTGATTGCATACCATTTAAGTTATGTTTGTCATGTTTATGTTTCAGGGGAAAAAATACACGGGGGCTGCGGGCGATTTAGCCCCCGAAATGGCCAAAAGAGCCCCCGAAATGTGTAAAAGAGCCCCCGAAAATTACCATAGGGTCAATACAAAAGAATATCTGGAAAGCACTGAAACGGCGAAAAGTACCCCCCGAAAAGAAAATTGTATTTTTTTCCCTGTTATGTTTGATGTATTTATGTGAAATTCAATAATTAAGGCAGTTACATTTGGCATCTTGTGAGTAAATCATAAAATTGTACTGTTTTGCATTGTAGAAAATAGACATTTTAAAATTAGCTGTTTATTTAGGTAATTTGATATCATCCATAACATTTTGTAATTACATGTATTAATTTTGTGAGAGGAACATATAAAGATTAAAACGTTCTATTTTTTCTGTTAATATTTTTGTCACTAAAATATGTAAAATTATCAAATTTGCAACCAAATTTAGTATGAAAATCCTGGAGATATGAACATTCATATTCAGCCAGACAGCATGCATGAAAAATAATCAGACAAACTTGACCCCCGTCTTCCCCCCCCCAAAAAAAAAAGAATAAATAAAGTAAAAATCATAATAAATAAATTTTTATTAGAAATGAATATTTTCAGATTGTAACATTTGTCAACACTTCAGATTTTCCGACAGGAATTTTGAATTTTAGGTTTTCCTAGAGTCCCTTAATAGAGAGAGTAAAAACATAGAAAGTCCTATTTTTATGGAAACAAAATGTTTTACAGATTCTTTCTATTCGCAGCACCAGGTGCTTTTGCAATTGAATAGAAATGTTACGTAATGTTGCTTTGTATAGGAAACAAAATGGCATTCAAATCGCAAGTTGTTGCAACCCTCTACATATAGGGACTCTTGGTTTTCCACCTACACACTACACTCTACTGATGACAAAGAACAGGAGTATGGACATGTCAGTGCAACTGTTAATTCAAAGGAAGGCAGTGGATATTTCCTTTTCCCATCATGTTAAATTATTTTTTTAAAATAATTGTCAAGTTTTCTTGTAACAAGTAGCCTCCCAAGTTGTGTAATTTATATAGAGTTTATACATGATACATCCGGTTTCTGTAGCCAACAGGTTAATTTACTATTATCATTGAATCTTGTGCACTTTTGGTTCAAAGGTCCTGGAGGATGACATCACGAACCACCGCACGGCCGTTGATTCCGTCAACGTCGCCGCGAAGCAGCTCATGACGACCGTCTCTCCCAAGGAGGCCAAAATGGTGCAGGACAAGTTGAACACCGTCAACGATCGCTATGGCAACGTGGCCACGTTGGCCCGCAAGCATGGCGAGGGACTCCAGACCCTGAGCGGCAAGCTGTCCGACTTTGAGAAGGAAGTCGATGACTTCGAGGACTGGATCCTGCCGGATCTTGAGACTCTGGAGTCGGAGGCGCTGATGAAACAGGAACCGGCTAACACTGCAAATACACTCAAGGTATGATGGGAATGTTGGGGTTATTTGTGTTATCGAAGTGTGACTTGACTCTGGTTCAGAAATATGTGTGGACAATGGCAGAACCAGGTGCAGCGCGTCATAGCTGGTTGTTTCTACCATAGGAAAACTACAGCTGCACTGAGTTATGGTTTGTCTATTGTCCCCACATACTATATTTCTAAGCCAATTTGACATCATTGTTTCTCTTCTCTATGGCTAGTTCCTAAGTAGAAGTCACATTTAAGCAAGTACTTTATCTACCTCATACATTATTAACTTTTCTAACTATGACCTACATGTCTATACCCCTTATTAATTTGTTGTATTTGTTTCAGTGTTCAGCGTTTGTCATGGGTATAAATCCGGGGGGGGGGGGGTGAGACAGGGGGGCATGTCCCCCCCCCCACAATTTTGAAATTGGGGACAGAACCAACATAACTCAGTATTACAAGAGTGTGGTGTCCCCAATGGGTGCCCCCCCCCCAACATTTCTAAATAAATTTGCATCCATGGTGTTTATTTAATTCAAATTCAATCAATGTTTCTAGAGTGTGACACATTGCTAGGATCCTGCAAATCTCAGTACAGCTACTTGACTAATTTATGAATTCATCGAGTAGCTTGAGATATACATCTTGTTTACATTCAGTACATTATTTCAAATTGCTACCACTATCATTTCATACCTTTTAAAATGATTTCTCAACTTCTTGTCTCTAGGATGTGACTCGTCGCTATGATGGCCACAAGCCCCAGTACAACCGCATCCACCAGCTAGCTGAGGCCTTGCTGTCGGATCCTAAAGCCAACGACACGTCGTATGTAACGGCCGTCGTCAACAATGTAGACAAGAACTACATGGACTTTGAAGAGGCTCTGAAGAAGAGGTAAACAATTGTTGACTTGTTGCCAGAATGAATTGTGTTGTGGATAATAAACCACTTTGGTAATGTATGCAAATTTTTTTCATATTTTTGACACAGGTTGATCTTGACAACCTGATAGCTTGCCGGACATAGCAACAACTATAATTATTGAAAATGTATTCATAGAAACAGGTGAAAGAAATAGCTCATCACTAAGCTGCAGAATTAAAAAAAAAAATCTTATATCTTATATTACCAAAGCAGTCTATTCAATTACTCACTCTTCTTTCATTTAAAAATAATCTATGAACCATGAGCAAATGCTGCTTCTAACATTTCAACATCTCATGAAGATGAACAATTTTTTAAATGTCACTAACTGGTAGAGCATAATTGACATTAGAGTTGATGGAATGAGTTAATGCATTTGTGACCTTATTTGGAAGCTGAAATTGGACGGATGATCATACCTGTGCGAAAATTTGATTGTTTCAGGAACAAGGATCTTGAACGCAAGCGTGATGCGGAGAAGAAGTACAGCGACCGCCACCGTGACACGACTCAGTGGCTGACTGCGACAGAGCGTCGCGTCAGTCAACTGCCTGTAGCTGGCAAGGACTTGGCAACTGTGCAGAAACAACTGCAAGAAGTCATGGTAAGATATATTGTTGAGATATATTGATGAGAGATTGATATTATTATTCTTTGTCATAAAGCACCTTGAGCACTTAACTAAAATGGATAATGATGGTAGAAATGTCCTATGTATAATAATAATACTAATAATAATTATATAATTATATAATAATATTGGACAGTAGGTTGAGATTTTGTAAAATAATTTGAATTTTTGTTATTTCGTCATTATTACCCCAATCATCAAGTTGCACACATTAGCTACTACCAATTTAAATGATAGCTGCTTACTCTGATGTGACCGTGCTGTCAAATTCTTTTGCTGCACTACTTCCAAATTGATAGACTTGTAAATCTGTCAGGAAGAATTTACAAGGACTTGTATTTGTACTACGGATCAATGGAAAATGAAGGCAGAGTCAGTTGAGAACTGATTGTGAAAAAGGGAATAGCTAAAATTCAATCATTAGAAATGTATTACAATTTGAAAATGTCATAAATAGTTGGAAGTCTATAGGACTTGACCAATGAAAAACAGAAGGCATTTGGTGATAAAGATGATGACTTTAACAGAAGGACATATTTATTACTTCTAGTAATTTAAATTACATTTAAAGGTTAGTGACATGATTGGGAACACTTGAAAATGACTTGAGAACCAAATGAGTTGAAACATATACCAACTATACACCATCTAGAGTAGATCTCCCAGCTGGAAGGATTTGTCTCTAAATTGTTTACTGAAGGAAAATCAAGCATGAACATTAATTCTATCGGGGCACGATAAAAATAAGACTCATAGAGAGCCACACAGAAGGTTTGCCTGCCACAAGTGATATTGACATTAGTTATTTAAGAATGAGTCAAAGTTTAACTACAAGATTTTCACAGGAGAATCCTTGCATAGCTTACTTGATTCTAGAGTAGTTTCAGCTCAAGTTGAGGACTACTCCCAATCATGTCATTTACCTTTCATGCCAGTACAATACTTAAAAATAACAATGAACTTTTCTGTGTTATCTCAAAATGGGCCTCAGGGGCTTTCAATAACTTAATAAAATTGTGGTAATTTTCAACAGTATTTACATTATAAGCAATATTGACAACATCTTTAAACAGCCCCTACAGCAGGAAGTGGTCAGTTACAAACCAAGCGTGGACACCTGCAACAAGTTTGGCCGCTCCTACGACTCAGTCATCAGGGAGACTGACCAGCCCATCGTCACGGCCCCCCACATCCGGTCACTCCAGGCCACGATGCCCAAATCTGGACAGGTCAAGCAGGTGCCGCAAGAACTGGACCGAAGCGGAATCTACCAGGATGGTATGTCATCACCCCAACCTTTTATTTTCTGAATAATATTTTTAAAGTTTATTAAATCTGTCGGTCATGAGATTTTTCAATGAATTGTAAAGGTAGACAAAGTCCTACTGTATGTATATGATATGTAGGCAGGTATAGTTCACAGAAGTATGTGTAATTAGGCATATCAAATTTGATTTACTCAAAAAGCAAACTAACCATAATGTATGATGTGGTTCAAATTTGATTAATAAAAGTATATTTCTATACATTGATAAACAGTTTGATGTGATCTGATTTGGACAAATCAAAATATATTTTCCAAATATTCTAA
>JZLH01S0071024.1:0-21069 GCA_001188425.1 Eucidaris tribuloides
GAAAAACTCTGGAAATGTACATGTAAAACAGATTTGTGACAGAATCATGCTATTTTGTAATAACCCCAGGACCCATAACATGTTAAAAAGTAAATAAACAAGGTTCTATTATGGCCAGTAACATTTGCTCACTCCAACCCTAATTGTATCCCACCCCGAACCCTGTCCTTAACCGTATTTTGAATAGGATACCCAATGGCATCCATAGTCCCTTACCCTAACTCTTTGTCTCAGAAGACAAAGAGTTAGGGTTATTATTGGGTTTCCAGTTCACAATAGGGTTTGGATTAAGGTTAGGGTTAGGGATGAGATCAGGGTTAGTGCATGAAATAATCATTGGAGCAAATGTCGGACATTCTCTGAGATATTGTCATCTGAACAACTGCCATTGAAGAAAATGTAATGTCCCCATAAACAAACACATAACAAACAAACAAAAAGACAAACAAGAAGACTTACAGATCTGAATCTCCCGACAGCGTGATGAGAGCCGGGACTACCCTAGATGACACCAGCGACTCGTTGATGCCCTTGGCAAGAAGTTCAAACAGTCTGGCGGTGAGGATACGGACGGAGGACGAGGTGTTGACGACACAGCTCCACAGGGTGGCAAGAAGGAGCTCATGGTAGGTGGGGTTGGCACTACAGAGAAGACGGAGGAACAAATAGATAGAAACTCTTTGAAGACAGGTCATCTCTTTTGCATGCCTAAAAATTAAAGGCATTGTATAACAATGTTTCCAGTTTCAAAAAATCTGAGCTACATGATTCCCCATGCTACTGGTGTCTTTGATACAGTCTAAAAATGAAGCCCTGAAAAAATTGCAGTGTAAAACAATCATTAAGTGCTTTAAAAAAGTGAAAATCATTGAGCGACCATTCCAGCTTTTCTCCATAGACTGCTGTGTTGCAGAATTTCCTATCGGCTGATATAAAATTAATGTGCAATTTGTATCTGCACATATTGTACTAGTGACAGCATAACTGTCCAAACTTTTGTGTTCTAGGGTGTTTATTTGTCCATTCAAACACTGTCAGATATGTCAGATAGCAAAGTTTAACAATTTTTTGAACGGGTCTTCCACAGTGTTATGTGGCTTTAACAGTTTATAACTGCTTCTTATAGTGCGCTATTCACCTCAGTATCATAGCGCTTACACATTATTACTACCCTGGTCACTGGATACACTAATTCAATCCAGCACATATAGTGCTCACTTGAGCATTCCAGCAAGTTACCACTTTACAGGCATGAACATGCCAATCAACCAACATAAACATTCCCATCCTACCAGGTACCCATTTATACACCTGGGTAGAGAGCAGCAATGTGGATAACATGCCTTGCTGTAGGGCAAACGTGTCAGGCATTAGCTGAGCTTGAACCTGCAACCCTTTGATTGAGAGACGAGCGTTCTACTGCTCGGCCATGACACCTTCACACTCTAGGTAAAAGTTTTAGAAATGTTTTCCACAGGCACATTATGACAATCACAATTTTACTTTTCTAAGTGGACAAGTAAGTTTTAAAATTTTGATCTTTTACTTGCCCATTATGAAGTTTTACTTGCCCTGGACAAGTGGGCAAGTGCTAGATATACAGGTTGCTTTACTTATCAGAAATACTGGCACACCATGAAAGTGCAAAATTATAACAAATTTGCAATGGGTGCAGGCTTGATTCTGTTTAAATCAGAGATAACATATCATAACAACTCTCCACTGACTTTGAAAACAAATTTAATACAATTTCATTCCAAGGGCTATCAACAAAGCAATTGACCTAGTACATTGTAAAAGGCATACAGATTCATTTTAGCCCTCACAAACCTGAGACAGGAGAAGAGTCAATTTTTAGTTTTCATGAAATATCTAAATTTGGTGAACTTAATGTACAAAGTCATTGGAGAGTTGTTCTGGTATGACATTGCAAGGTTGAGCAGAATTATCATCTGCAAAATGCAAAATACAGATTTATTAACATTTTTGAAAGGCTTGACCAACTTTGCAAAAACTTTCAAAGTTGGATTTCTACACATGTTCTCTAATCAGTGAATCCCCATTAACTCTTAACGTGCCAAAGTCGCAGATCTGCAGCAAATAATACACATAAAGTTCATAGAAGTTCAAATCCTCTGGCATGATAACCCGTTGCCTATGAGATTCTGAAAATCCCATAGAGTTAACACAGGACACATCCGGTTCCCGTAGCCAACGGGTTAAGAGTTGATGCATGGGGAAACTTTTCCTTCAACCCCTCGACAATGTAAGCATGATCTCCGACAACAGTCCTACTCACTGTAAATCGTTAAAGGCCATCCTTATGCTGTCCTGTGGTGCCTGACATTGGCCCAGCATGACAACCGCTTCTTGGAGACACGTGGAGATTTGTTGCCGGTCATTCTCGGTATGATGGCTGGCTAGGACACCACAGACATACACCGGTAAGGTGGCCTTTGTCACTGGACACTGACCAGACTTGACAATAGTATCTAAGGAAATAGGTGAAAATAACAGACAAACATTGAGAATAACTACTGTTGAAAACTAGAGTAAAATGGAACAATTTTTATATTTCATGAAATTAGAAGCCTATTTATCATGAGAAAACATTTGAACATGTATGTAAATACTTGAAATATATTTCATACAGGGGAGAATTGAAATTTATATTTCATAGTGTTAATTTTTCATCTACATTTACAAGTTTGACAAATTTAAATTATTTGAATTATGTACCGTTAACTTTATTTTTGTTTGTCCTGTGTCATAATTGTAATTTTGTGTAAATGTCATTTTCATTGTTAAATGTATTGCAGAGCTGCCAACATTGAGATGATAGAATCCAGAAGATTTCGCAGAGGCACGATTTTGTGAGGGAGCGGCGGATTGTTGTCCCACGGGTGGGAGTTTTGTGTAGCAAAACACATTAAGAAGCAACATTTGATAGTAACCAACAGCTGTCTAAACCATCAAAACTGTTTAGGGCAGATGAATATAATGCGATGATGAGATTTCATGAATTGTCATTGACTAAAAATATACTTCAGAGCAATACAGTAAGATTTATTGTTATTAAGATAATGATTTTTGAAATAATATCATAAAGAATGCATTTAACATGAAAATACCTCTATTGTCCCTGCAGGGGGAGCTGTGGGGGAAGGGGGGGCTGCAGTATAGTAGTGGTAGATGGAAGCTTGCTGGTCCTGGCAAAGACTACTTAGTATATATGTGGCCTGTTAGGCGTATGATCTCTCCTTTCTTTGATCTTGTCAGCAAGTCCCATTCCGCACATGAAAATTATCTTTATACTTCGAAATAGTACTGTTGGGCCTGCCTTGGTCTTGGAATTTTGATGATTCAATGGCACTGACGATGCGATGGTGTGCGATGAATCGCGCAGGTCCAAGTTCATTTCTTACAACGTCCGTTGGTATATCGGGGGCCCGACCGTCTCGCGCACTCACAATAATTACTATAGGAGCTCTCACTATTCGAGCGTGACTCATGAATTGCGATCCTGCTAATAGAAAAAGAAAAAAAAACAACAATTCCAGCAAGAAGAAACAAAATCACAAAATCTGTCGCTCAGATTGAATAGTAGAAAAGAAACAAGACAAGAGTGATCCCCAAATCACGTTGTATCGCCACTTATTGTCTGTTTCGTTTAGTCGTTGCAATTGAGAGCTAATTTTGCTCGACTCTAAAAACCATACTGACTATATCCTTAAGGGAATGGCGGGGAGCAAATCCACTCGTAATCCACATCGTTGAACCATCAGTTTCGAGCTTGAAAAAATGAAAAAATGCGTCGCAGTGATCGTGGACCTTCTGTACTCATACTCAATAACCTCTGCGCAACCGCGCGCGCCCACGCAACACCCCCTCAGGCAGTCACGAGGCTCGAAGGTGAAGAACTTTGTGATGCGTCCTGTTTATGGCTGTTCCGATTGTGCTAGTAAGAGTCAGGGAAAGCCTACAAAAGGCCTATTGGAACTATGTTTACACAGGAAAAGTAGGCAAAACACTACAAAACTAACTTAGGCATTAAGATACTATCAAAATATACGACAATCCTGTTGCGAGATTTTCGTGTGCATGATAAATGTGAGACATTGTTCGACTGACGCTCGCGCCGACAAGTCTGAGAACAAGCCTATTTGCGTACATAAGTTGCAGTACAATACTTCATGCATGCAGAACTGGAAAAAAACTGGCTTGTTAGACTACGTTTACAGTCGTTTAGGTCACATTATATTCATTTACATGGGAAATCAATGTACGATTATAAAAACTGTTGGGAAAATGTTACTGGAGGTAAAAATGAAAATCTGATACTGAGGTTCCACGTTGGTGTATGGGAGTTGAACATGCTAGACTCTGAAAACAGTCGTTTTATACGAATTTTACAATTTAACAGTTAAAAATCCCGATTATCCGGGAGATTTTGCATGGGGGTCGGAGAAGCGGGAGATTTGGATCAAAATCCAGTATTCTCCCGCGAGGATCGCGGAGGAGACTTGCAGCTCTGGTATTGGCCTAACATTTACCACAGTTAAAAAAAATCTGAGTACATGATTTCCCCATGCTACCATTGTCTTTGATCTAAGGTCTAAAAATGACGCCCTGAAAAATTGTATTTCAAAATGATTATTAAATGCTTAAAAAAAGTGAAAATCGTAAGTTGATCGGATTCACTTGCCCATTTTCTCCCATAGACTTACTGTGTGTACACCTACGGTATTTAAACTTGCCCCGAGTTTTAATTATTTATTCATGAAACCTTGCCATTGCAGTGTAACTTTCCAAACTTTTTTTCTAGGGTGTTATTTTCCATATGAACACTGCTATGTAGTTCAGGATATCAAAATTTGACAATTTTTTAAATTGATAGCTCCACAGACGTTAGCCTATCACTTTAAACTGATTAATGTGTATCGTTTGTAGAATTTATTGTATTGACAAAGTTAAATGATACATTTCTAAGGTTCAAACAGGATTAGAACTTTATTTTCATTTTTTTTCCCATGAAATTCAACCCTCCCCCGAATAAGTGGACATTTTTCTTAAGTAATATTGTGTACACTCCTTTTATGGAGAACTCACCATATTGTTCTTTGGGAACATTCAGTACTGCTTGGAACTTTGGTTTTACCTAAGATAGAAAACAGGAACATAAAAATATGAAAGTCAATACCATCCATAGATTTTATGGTGTATAAATGACATCGTTTTGATAGAAGCATGGTGACCATTCTAAATGTTTTTCATATACATTCAACAACGGGAAGTGCTGGTGATCTAGGTTTTGTTTGATATCACATTTGATGTAATCAGATAAAGACAAATCAAGCAGAATTCAATAATAAGAACAACCAACAATCTGTGTGAAGATGCAACTTAACATGATTCAATGTTACTTCAAAACTAATCAATCAATATATAAGCTAATATAAGTGAAATATGGGGACACTGCCTGCCAAAGATTCGAACTGTAAAAATACATCACATACATTTAAATAATTATCGTAAATACTATACTTTCAAATGCACATTACAATTTTATGAATAAGATCCAGTAAAGTCAGAGATGTAAATATTGAAGAGTACTGGTCAAAAACACAAACTTATACTGACAAATAATACATCCAAGACTTAAAATAAAATTAGATTTGTAGTGTAAAACAATGAAAAATCAGATCTCTTACCTTGGAATTTGTAAATTCAGGTCCAAATGTTCGACATATGTGAATAAAGAGTTTGGATACCGACCTCACACAGCTGACTAGGGAGGCATCTAATCTACCTGTCACTTCCAATAACCTTGGAATGCTGCAGTAATGAAAAACATAAGTTTGACAATACTGGTAAGAGAAGGCAAAATCTACTGAGACTATGAAGCAGAAGCATATCAACAATACTCTATTATTCTCCAGAAAAAAATAAAAATATGCACATATAAACAACAACATCTGTAGCTGGGATGCAATATATACCTGTACATATATCACAAGAACAGCAATGATTCAGGGATCATTTTAATGAAAATTATGGCTCACAGTCAACTCTATCAGATTCTCTCAATTGGGGGAAAGGGGGGGGGGCAAGGGAGCTCTTTCAGCAGGTCTAAAGTTGCTACTTTCATTAATCAATCAATCATTCAATTTTTTTTTTTATTTTCTTCACTCATTTCTTGGGGGGGGGGGGTCAAGAGGTTTACTCTGTTGAGAAATGAGGCAACTGGGAGAAAAAAAAAGGCCAACCAAGAAGTGTAAACCCGACATAAGATATACTTTCCTGTGTCACACAACATTTCTGTCTTCTTAGTCATTTTTTTTCAAATAGCTCCACCACGTGGTCTTATCTTCTCAATTGCATTCTTCAAACTAGATTTTCAAATAATTGCTTAATCTTTCTTTACTCCTTTCCACAAGTTGACAAAGTAACTTGGTGTATATTAAGTCTCTTCTGTACTTACAATTCATTGGGTAACCAGATGTAACTACAGTTCGAACTCGACTAACCGGCTACGTTGGGACCAGCCGCCATCCGGATAAGTGATATGGCCGGATAAGTGATATGGCCGGATAAGAGAGATAATGTACAAACACAGTATAGGGGGGAGGTACACATGTCATAAGATGTTGTATAAACAACCCAAAGACCATGCACAAATTGCAATAGACCTCCCACATGAGACACTTTATTTACTGTCCCTGATAGCCAGCATGTTTCTGTGTACACTTCTGATAAAGGTGTATCAATTACACGTAATGACTGATAAGCCCATTGTCCGGATAACAGAGATCTCTGTACAATGGATGGCTGTATAACCGAGGCCGAACTGTAGTAAATTGACCTACATTCAGTTTCTTCTTTACTCACAATTCATTAGTTAACCAGCTGTAACTAGGCCACGCCTCCACGTCACTTTGCTGTATGTGAGTTTCAAACGCCTCCATCAACTTGATTAGGGTCGCGGGGTCACCGACGATGACACTCAGATTATGAAGAGCACACAATGGTTTGGGAAATCTTGTTACTGTGAAGGGAGATAGATAGCAAAGGAACAAATACTTACAGAAAGAAAATAATACAGACATACATTGATGTGTTGCTTTCTAAAAATGCACAACCACTCTCTGAGTGCCAGTGGAATAAACAGGGGGATGAAGGTTCTGGGTTTGAAGTCACGAAGTTAATAATTATATGGGCAATTCCACGGTAACGGAATTACAAATCAGAGAATTTTGGCTTATATTTTTCCACTCTGTGAAGTACACTTATGACCTTGTTCATTTTTAATACTGTGATAAGGTGCAGAGGTATCCCTACTATCACCAGGCAAAAATATATTCATTCACTCTCAGCCATTCAGAAAAAAATGAAGAATATAAAATCGGTAACGGAATTACCAGAAAATTGAGTCATATTTGCAACACTTAGGGTGGGAACAGTTCCTCTGAAATCTACAACACATTTACACTAGTCTGATGTCTAATTCCATTATTCATAATATTAACTTTACTACGGTAAGATCTTTTTCAAACATTTCATTCCATTTTTTTAATGGTTAATCGTTCTTTCGGTTAAATCGGTGGTAACGGAATTACAAATTCTGTAACGGAATTACACCTTCTGATTTTCAATGCTGAAAATAAAATTTCCTGGCACTGCACTTCTCTGAAATGTCTTGTAGAGATTAGAAATGTTTCCTTCTATGATATTAACCATAAAATAATTAATATATAGTTGTAGATTTTAAGTATTACAAGTGCAAATATATACATAATTATGTATTGTAAAATTTCACAGTATTTCAAAAATATCAGTGGTGACTGCCTAACTAGTGGTAAAATGTAAGTTAAAATTTATCTGTTCAATAATTAGCAACAAGTAATCACTATTTGTGCCCTCTCCCCCTGAAAAAAACATACATTGCACAAAAGAATATATCTAATGCAAATGGTAACGGAATTACACTAGTAGAGCTCCATGTACAACGCTACACAACAGTTCAACAAATACTAATTGGCTTGTGCTTTTTGTCAATGTCTGTACGAACAGCTATTCGAGACATTCTAGATATGACACAAAATTGTAAATACAGGTATACACATGTGATATGTGCACCAAAAATGAACACAAAATGAATGGAAAAAAACTGGTAAAATCGAGGACAAATCCGCAGAAATGTCTAAAATAGAAGTTGCAATAGAATGCCCATCAACTTTGTAGTGTGAAATGCATAAGTGCAATGATAAAATCTGAAAATACACAAAATCCAGAAATTTTAGCTGGTTCATTGAAACATAGGCATGTCTGCTCTGAAGTTAAAACTGACAATTCTGTAGAAAAAAAAATGCTCTAAAAACATTAAGTCGCATCACTCCTGCAAGGTCAGTTGAAGTATAGAGTTGTAAATTTACTGGAATTGACATTTTAGAAAACAATTGCCTTGTTGGAAAGTAGACCCTACTTAAAATATAATCAAATTCAGGCCAAACATATAATTAACAAATTTGACAATTTGAGAAATTTGACAGTAATCTCTTGTTGTGTTCATGCTGATGAATATTATTACACTTTTTCTGTAAAGTACTGGAGCATAACCCATTTTCATTCTAGACTTGTACTAGCCCACATGCAGTATTGTCATTCTCAGCTTCCAAATGGACAATTGTGCATCCTGTTTCATAAGTACATGTAAGCTCTGCACATGCTATGCTTTGTCTCCCTGCACTGAAGAAGTCATTTTCACATTTTTAATTAGGCCCGCTCCACACCACCCCCACCAAGAAAACAAAACAAAACAAAAAACAATTTAAAAAGACAAATGCATATACATTTTGACTAGAAGTTGAACTGCAGATCTATTCTTTGGTATGTACAGGTGTATGTATATATTTGCTAGAATAACTCGGCTTTATGAAGGGAAGTTCTTGCAGATGAGAAAATATGAAAACTAATTAAAACAGGACCTTGTGACAAATGTGTCCTGTTAAACATGTGCATAGGCTTCTGTGATGTCAGAACTCCAAAAGCCCTCCAGGCATATCAGGGTATCAGAACTCATCTTTCGGTTCCACAATGTCTACTTCTGTCACTAGCTACCTCAGGGCCTAATTCCCTGAGGCTCTCTCATAAACATTCCACATATGAATGCATCTGAAACAGGTTATCTCCTCCCTCACAGTATTTAAGGATGATGGTAATTCCGTTACCGTGTAATTCCGTTACCACAGTTTCAGCAAAACTGGAGGAGATATTTCAGAAAATGTTACGTGAGGTTTTGAAGAGTTGTATGCAGGCAGAGAATTTACAATTACAGAAAAGATAATTGAAAAGTTATTTCAAGGGAAAAACTTTTTCAATTTTACGGTAACGGAATTACATTGACTTGTCAGTAGATTTGAATCATTTCTCAAGAAAATACTGTTTGGAGTTTCAACAAGATTTTTACAATGTAAGATTGCTGCACCTTCAAAAGTTAAAAAAGGAAATGTGCATAAGAATAGATGATACATTGCATATTTCAGAATATTATGATTAAATCAAGATAAATTTTAAGTCCTATACCCAAAACTATCCCCCAATTTCAAAAGTGTATATTAAGAAAACTATAAAAGTTATTGCAAAATGGTTTTCTGTTTCTTTAAATTCAGTAATCTGTCTATATGGGACATTAACTTTTATGAAAATTGGCTTAAATTTGAAATTTGCTATATTTGTGTTTCTCATACGGAATTGCCCATATCATAATCATCATGCCAATCATCATCATCATCATGACATCAGTTTCATCATCATCATCATTATCATCATCATCATCATAATTTTTATCATCAGTTTCATCGTCATCATCATTATCATCATCATCATCATCATCATTTTTATCATCATTATCATCATCACCATCATCATCATCAACAACACAACCAAAGTTAATCTTTCTCCCTCACCTTCTAGTTCAGGCGGTTCCTCTTCCTCCTCCGTACACTCTCTGAGTTGATCTTGGAAGGGACCTGTTTGTAAAACATTGGCATACAGGGCTGGTACCAGACACTGCAAGGTGTGGGCATAGAGTTGGATGTGTGTCTCCCCATGTACAAGGTCTGGGCGTGGCCGCTGCAAATCCTAGATGAATAAAAACAATAATGTACGACTTAAAGGTAGGTAATCTCATTTGCAACCCTCCCATAATACAGCAAAACATTATTTATGTCCTTAGGCTATTTATAAAGGAATTGTCTGAGAAATCTGAAGATTCAGAAATTATCTTGATTTTGAAAAATGCACAAAAAACCAATACTTGTGTAGTGTATGTTCTAGACACACAGTTCCAAAGCTCACTTAGGTATCGAGGTAGAAGAGAGCCTCCATGGGTATATCAGGCTGATTACAGTACTAACGATATACCAGAAGGTTGTGCTGGCTTGTGTCAGGCATTGAAAGGAATGCAAGATCATCTACATGTACAAACCTATTGCACTATGGCACTGTTCATGGAGGTAAAAAGAAATCTACATAAATTGTCTAAAAATAGACTAGTACTACTAGTAGAATTTTTGTTACTACAGAAAAAAATTCAAATCAAAGTCAAACGTTTACTATAATTCAACTAAGACTATGTTTCTAGCTCCTACACTTTGTTGAAGGTTCTCAAATAGCATTTTCTTTTATTTACACAAAGTTGAATCTTAGGTGTGCAAAAGATATACCCAGCCTTTAAAGGCCGTGTTTTTTATTTGCATGCCAAACTCATTTTGCTCTGATTTGATCCAACTGAAAAAAGGTACATAAAAACAGAGTGTTCAAAATTTTGGAACATGTTTTCAACTGGTCACCTAATCTGAATTCCAGACTCCGGTCTTGCGAAGCAGGAGCTCGCTGAGCAGTCGTCTAGACGGAGCAAGTTTTAATGGGTTTTTAACTTTTCTTCGGTATTTCTGATTAAAATTTCTTCTTAATTCCAGAAGAATCCATTTACTGTTATTACTTTGTATGGGGTTTTGTTTATCTGATTCTCTTTACCACACAACAAATTCAAAACTAAGCCAGCTTAAAGATCTCTTTACAGTGATTACATAAGGCCTGGGGACCATTCACAGATACAAACTACTTGATTTGTATCAATGTTCAATGCAGCCTGCTGACCGTTCTGGACAGAAGATGTAAATTATTTATCTAGTTCTGTACAAGAGTACTGTCAGGTCTTGGGAGCTAAGGGTTAGCCCAAGCAGCTCTTTGCCTCAGGGATTGGCTTATTACATTACATCAGCGCAGCCCTGACTGATAAGAACTCATATATCTACATGAGGAAGGCTATTTTCTTTTTAAAAGAAGACTGGAAATGTATCCTTCCTGTCAGACTATTATCATGGAGACAGTTCTGGTTGATGAGAATGGTGGACTGGCAGTCAGACTACAGGTCACATAGAGTGAACTGTACGGAACAGGACTTACAATGGCAGCAAGTTCCAGGCGCTTGAGGACTGTCGAGACCAGGTTGGTCTCGAGCCGATCCAGGTCCTGGGCCCAGGCAGCAAAGGCAGGCAGGAACACTTGTTGAGTTGCATTGACGACACTGTCGGAACTGTCTCCCATGGCTTTCAGTAACAGGTCCAGTCCCTAGGAACGCAACAGAATACCACCAGTCAATACATCAATCTCTGTAGAATTTTTTTTATATTGTGAAAGCTTGGTCTATTAAAATTGATTAATTATTGATCGACCGATCAATCTTTCGATCGATCGATCGATCGATCGATCGATCGATCGATCAATCAATCAATCAATCAATCAATCAATCAATCAATCAATCAATCAATCAATCAATCAATCAATCAATCAATCAATCAATCAATCAAGATAGATAGAAAGAACAAAAGAACAAAAGAACAAAAAGAAATTTTGTCCCAGTTGTATTAGAATGTTTAAATAGAATTATAAACAGTTAATAACACAAAGCCTTGACAACATGTTTCAGATTACTGCTTGTCGCTCGCAAGATACTATCTATAAATGAATATCACTATGATAATAAACTGTTTATTGTGTTACTCTAATACACAGTCTAAGGGGAGATATATACAGATATCTATAAACAAATATCACCGTGATAAAACATAGTTCCAAAATGATTAATTCTAACACTACTGTCTATAGGGGGAAACTGAGAACCATGCAAGGAATTCACTCATTCTTCTTTCTCTGCACCAATCCAGTTGATTGCTTTATGAAATGTAGGAGAGTACAAACTGATCCGGTTTAAGAACACTTTACCACTTTGTTTGCCATGTTGGGGGGGGGGGGGAACTATCTAAAAGCATAACAAACAATAATGCGATAGTTTACATTGAACTAATGCAATGTATATACTAAAAATAACCATTTTTGGTTATGGTCTTGGATAACCAAAAATTCAGGGCAGATGAAGCAATACAGTATTCTTCCAACCAGATCAGTCCAAACTGAAAGAAGAACACATTTCATATTTTCAGCTTGATGCCAAGTACTCACTTGATTGTACTTGTCCGTGTCATCTATAAGTGAGAATACCAGACCTAGACTCTTGACGACAGACTCCCTGACCTCTTCAGCTCTATCTTCTAACATCTGTTGCAGCATGGACAAGACTAGGGAACTACAAATCTCTTTCTACATGACAGAAGATAAAATAAATACATAAAATACAATAAATAAATAAATAAGTGAATAAATAATGGATGAATGGAACAAACATTAACCCTAAAAAGCCCAAGCTATTTTTGGCTCTACGTGGCCCAAGGGAGGGCACATTGTGCCCCCCCCCTCTCTAAAATCTTTATTTTTTGTCGAGTCACTCTCAAATTTGGCACACATGCAAAACAACTCAAACTCTACAAAACGCAATCATCAAAATTTCCCAAGGTCACCACATGGGGGCACTATTTACCATAATATCATTAAATACATAGAAAAAACGGATTTTGTTGGATATTTCTACATTTTCGTCTTTAATATCCCATGTAAACATTCACAAGTGATATATTTATCAATAATTATACAAGATCACATATTTTTAGATAGAAAATAAGTATTTTGAGTAAACTTTGACTGTTTTGGGTTCATATTTTGTGTTACAACACATATAGTGATAATGTAATGCGCGTATGCATGAATTACTATGCACTGTTGGTTGTACCAAAGAGTTAAAATAACATGAATAAATCCTTTTTTCTATCATTCTGGTACACCTTTTTGATGGAATTGCACCTTCATGCATCAAATCTTATATAAATGAATAATTCAAAATTGGAAATAAAGAAAAATAACAAGAAGAAATGAATTTTCTATATTTTTTATTGTTTTCATTGTTTTGGCGCCATTTTTCCTTTCAAAATAAAGAAAAACAAAAGAAATGTCTTGGATATGTTCCTAAATAGATGAAACATAATATTTGAGCCAACAGATATGAAAAACAAGTGACAGTAAGTCTTCTGTATAGCGAAAAAACACCAAAACGTCAAAACATGGCACACATGACCTTCAAAATGTAGTTGCCATGGCAACACAATTTCATGGGTAACCCTAAACTATACACCAATATGTTCGTCATAAAATTTTAGGAAAAGTCACCAAGTTTGATCAAATTTTGTCAAAAATTATGGAAGTGGCGAAGAAAAATTTGGTAGGGGGGCACATTGTGCCCCCCCCCCCCTTGGGCTTAAAAGCAGTATGTAGAAGTGTGAAATATATACATGGAAAAAAAAGTAAAGATGAAGACAAAAAGCAAAATTGTGTGACTTTGCATGAAAAAAATTATATCACTGACAAGAGTAATTGATGACCAGTTTGACAGCAGTGGGAGTTATAATTGCAAATTACATGTGACAAGACAGTCTTGCACATAAACTGTAAAAGAGGTTTTAATTTTTAATTTTAGCTTTTGAACTTAGCATGTAACCTTTGGCACACTATAACACAAGGATCAACCCCCCTCCCTCATACACTTAGATCTCTGATCCACGTTTGGTTGCAATTTATCAACTGAAAAAGTTATTTGCTATATGCAAATCTTGCTGGTAAATGTCAACCTGTGACCTATAATTGCCTGAATTACACTTTAACAATATCATGTTTTTCTGTGAAGTGAAAATTACACTTGGTTCCCACATGTCAGGACAACTCCCCTGGGGACAACTACCACCTGACAACTCCCCCTGAAGAACAAGTCTACTTGAGGTCTACTCCCTCCTGAGGACAACTTCAGATTATTTAAAAAGTCTGAAAACCTTGCTAAAAAGCTCCCGGGGTGGGGGGGGGGGAGTTGTCCTTGGGAGGAATGGTCCTCTTACGGAGTTGTCCTAGGTTGGGATGGGTGTCCTTGGGAGGAATGGTCCTGCTATGGAGTTGGTCGGGGGGGGGGGGTGTCCTCAAGGAAGTTATCCTTGGGAGGAGTGGTCCTCCTTGGGAGTTGTCACGTGGGAGTAGTCCTCCAGAGGAGTTGTTGCGTGGGAGTTGTCCTCCAGGGGAGTTGTCCTCAAGGGGAGTTGTCATGTGGGAGTTGTCCTCAAGGGGAGTTGTCAAGTGGGAGTTGTCCTCCAGGGGAGTTGTCATGTGGGAGTTGTCCTCCAGGAGAGTTGTCAAGTGGGAGTTGTCCTCTAGGGGAGTTGTCATGTGGGAGTTGTCCTCCAGGAGAGTTGTCAAGTGGGAGTTATCCTCCAGGGGAGTTGTCCTAGAGATCAGGGGAGTTGTCTTCCAAGGGAGTGTCAGGTCGGAATTGTCCTCCAGAGAGAGGTGTACAAGTGGGAGTTGTCCTCTAGGAGTTGTCAGGTGGGAGTTGTCCTCCAGGGAGGTTGTCATGTTGGAGCAGGGCGGCGGCGTATTTTCGTTTGGGGGGGCAAAGCCCCAAAAGGGCACTTTTGTGTCAAAAAAGGGCATGGAGCACGCACAAATTTTCACCCATCAATTACGTTTTTGATTGAAGTAGCTAATTTTCCGCGCTAATATGTAACGTAAGCCCAATTTTTTTTTAAGGGCAATGCTGATTATGAAAATATGAAATACATATCTACTCTGCCGAGCGAGCGTTAGCGAGCGAGCGGTTGGCGAAATTTGGACATTTTAGGTAGTAAAATTCGCTTTTTGGTCTATTGTGGCCGCTTATTACAACTCCCATTTTTTTGAAGTGCAACAAAACATTTTTGAAGGGGATTTTATTATTAAAGCATGAAATGATATATATCTACTCCGCGAGCGAGCGTAGCGAGCGAGCGGTTTGGGAAAATTTTGAAAATTTTTAGGTTGTAAAATTTGCTTTATTTATGGTCTATTCTGGGGCTCTACAGTACCCCTTGCACGATATAACGCCATCTAAATACCACCTTTAATGATTATGCAGTTCATGCTGTATATTGTAGAACAGGGGCTTCAATCCATTTTTTGAATTGGGATGGCAAAAGTAAGAAAAATTTCAAAAATGTTCGACGCACTCCGTGCGCCAAAGTGTAGTATAGAACTTTGCGCCGCGAAGCACGCTGAAAAAAATGAAAATTGAATATGTTTAGTAAGTATTTGGTGAATAAATTTAATGTAATGGTTTGTGTGTCTTGCACTAGTTTTAGATGTTTTCTTGCATTATACGTTTCATAAATTTTTTCATGTTGTCAAATTATTGGCGGGATATGTTTGCCCCCCATATTTTCAATTGTGGTGGCGACCGCCTCCTTGCCACCCAGGATTGACGCCCTCGGTTGTAGAATACGCAAAGTTCTGTTACAGAAAAGGGGCATATCTTCCCCAATAAGTGATTTCTCTATATAGGTTGTTTGAAGATAATAAAGGCCACCATGGGATAGTTGTTTAACGGACAGAACGTTTCATCACTTGAAAAGCACATAAAATGTTATCAAGAAAAAGATGGAGAGGCCCAATTTTGCCACCCCGAGGGCACCTGAGGTTAGAGGCAAATGCCCCTTTTTGCCTCTTCGTTGAACAAAGTATTTCTTTACGACGTTACCCCAGCATGGGCAAAAAATACATAGAATATTAAAAACAATAACAAAAAGAAAACAAAATCACCTTTAGTGACGAAAAGTGCCGTTTATAAAAAAAAGAACACTTAACTTAGTATGTTAGGGGCCTACAAACCAAACAAGCACATTTAACTAAGACAAAATGTCACTATTTGTCTTACGGTTAAATGGCGGGGAACGTAGTGGCGGCAAGCAGTAGGAGGGCCCTAATGTTGCCTTCCCCGATGGGGGCATTAAGATGGAGATGCCAAGTGCCCTTTTTACGGTAGGAGGGCCTAAGTTTTCTGGTATCCCCATGATTAAGATGAGATGCCAAATGCCCTTTTTACGCACAAAATGTCCATTAACCATAATTTACCAATTATGCCTTCTTTGTACTGTAAACATGCCCCGTCCGGCAGGCCAAAAAAGAAGAAAATGGAATGAAAAAAAGATGAAAATCTAACATAAAATATAATAGAATAACAAAAGAGAATCTCTTCAGGAGAACGAAAACGCGTAGATTAAAAAAGTGTGCCTTTTTTGAGTTTTTTCAAAAAGGGCACATTTCATTTTGAAATAAGAGGGCATTTTTTTTCCTATCCGAAATTTTGGGGCGGGGCAAGTGCCCCCTGGCCCCCGGTTCCGCCGCCCCCTGTGTGGGGAGTTATCCTCCATGGGAATTGTCAGTGGCAGTTGCTCTCCAAGGGAGTTCTCAGGTGAGGAGTTATCCTCCAGGGGAGTTGTCAGGTGGGAGTTGTTCCTCCAGGGGAGTTGTCAAGTGGAATTGTTCTCTGGGAGTGTGTCAGGTGGAGTTGTCTCTCGGGGAGTTGTCCTTGGAGGAGAGGTGGTCTTCCTGGGGAGTTGTCAGGTGGAAATTGTCCTCTAGGGGCGTATTTCTAGAACAGGTTCCCTCATATGCCACAAGTCTGGTTTAAAATAGAGCTAAAACAAAACTTACTGGCAAGTATGGAGATAATGCCCCACATGATTCGCGCACCAGCAGCCGCCTCTCGACGGTATTATGATTAATTGCTGTTCCCAGCACTGAAGGTAAGAGTTCTGCTTCCGCTTTCGTTGGCCGACGTGTTTGCAAAGGCCACACAACCACTTTAATTAACTTGCCTGCAGAAGGAAGCAATATGCCAAGACTCAATTATATAGTACACAAAAAAGAAGTAATGAGTGCCATTGTTGTTTCAATGTTGGTTATCAATACATTGAATTTTTATGTCAACATTAAATCAACAAAACTTTCAATTAAAATTGGCAAGTCAGGTTGCACATACCTACGTCGCTGTGGTTATGGCTACAAGTTAAACTGTTCACAATTTTCTTAGTCATATGGTAACATCTAATTCTCTGCATAGTGTACACTGTAATCCCAATCAATTTAACTAGACTAGATAGAAAGACAACTTATTAGAATTAAATTGGGGGTTTGGCGAATGTAAAATTGTGTGCACCCACAATTTCTACTTTCAGTTTATCCTTTCTTCCCCTCATGCTGTGGTGTAGAACAACATATCACTAACTGCCCCTCCCCCCCCAAAAAAAACAGAAACATTTCGTTGTCAAACATGAATATCACCATAAGGCATGGTAACAACAGCACTAGAAATATTTTTACAATTTCTTTGCAGTACTTATGGAACAGCAGGATGTTTGAAGTCTAATTTATGTGAACAAAAATTTCTGCACATAATTAAAAGCCAGTACTTGACGATGAATGTATAAAAACATGACAACACAGTCATTTTCAAGAACATAGTAAACATATTATTGTATTTTTTCATGTATACTGAGACAATAGCGGTCTTTTTGTTTTCTTTTGTTCAGTTTTGCTTGCTTGTAATTTGTATCTGCCGTCATTCAGTATCCTTTCTTGGTCATCCGAAATCAAATAGAACATTTGCATCAGCAGCTCCTCATTTGTGGACCACAATTCAGTTGTCTGAGACTATTGACAGTTTTAAGATGGAATTGGAGACAATTGTAATAAAGGAAATACAAAAATACTAGTGTTGCATGACTCCAGGATTTTTGGGAGCCGACTAGTCGCCAATCAAAAGTCGCGACTCCGACTATTTGCCGACTCTCGGCGTTCAGTTCTGTCGGCATGATCAACAGGTAAAAAGAAGCACACTACAGCCTATACAATGACTGTTCAGTATAGAAAGTTCAAGTTTAAAATTATTTTTGAACATATCTTGTTTCAACTGTGATTATGATCATTCAAATATTGACTTTCTGTCATAGTCCCACACATTGTCATCAATATTTGGACTGGTTTATATAGCATACATATGTAATTACATGGAGTCGATTCTTGCGTTTTTATAGTCTGAGTCGTGACTCCTTGACGATAGTCACGACTCCGACTTTTGGCGACTTAGTCGTGCAACACTAAAAAATACATATAAATTATCTTACTGTGTATGCCTAGAATGAATAAAGTAAAAAAAAATGAAAACTTGTACATACCTTTGATCTTCATCTGGCTTCTTGATTAGATTGAAGAGTAAGTTTAGTAATTGGTCCCTCTCTTTGGGCTCTGGGTGGGACGTGGCAGTGCATAGAATCAAAGGAACCAGTTCCTATAATAATAAACAGTTAGAGAAAAAATCATGTACAGTTATTATCAAAGCTGTATTATTTTGATTACTGGTATTTCCATAACTGGTTAACCTACCATGAAAGCCGAGCGGTTTTCTGAAAACCAAACAGCAAATTTAAAGCCACAGGCTAACATTGTGGATCTTCAATTTAAAAAATTGTCAAACTGTGATATGTGAGCTACATAGTGTTCAAATGGACAAACAAACACCCTAGAATACAAAAGTTTGGAAAGTTATGTTGCCACTGGCAAGATATGCATAAAATTAAACAATTTGCACTCAGGTGGAGGATAAAATAGCCTAGATCTACACACAGTAAGTCTATGGGAGGAAATGGGCAGGTGAATCCCGTCAATTTGAGTGCTTGTAGATTTTCACTTTTTCAAAGCACTAAATAATCATTCTGAAATATAATTTTGTCAGGGCTTCATTTTTAGACCTTATCAATGACACTCATTGCATAGATGATTATGAAGCTCACAGTTTTTTACACTGTGGTCAATGCTAGCCTGTGGCTCTAAACCTTTTTTTCTATTTAAAACATTGTTATACCCTTATAAAATAGTGCCAACATGCTGGTGTCGAATGTAAAATCTCTTTTGTGCTTCACAACCATTATCCACTGACAATTGTTTGGATAACAATGGAATTACATACATGTAATCATTGTTATCATATCAAGATCTCCTCACAAATACTTAGGGTGAAGTAGTCAGGCATAAACTGGTTAAGTGAAACCTGAAAATTCAAAACAGTTTTGGGTCGTCACGTTCAGTCAGCGGTCGTTAACCTTTTCGATCCAGCACCAGTCATCATATTTTCTGACAAATTTGACATTTTAAGATAGATTCCTTTGTGAAATGGGGAAAACATGCACATTTTCTTATTTTTCTATACATTTCATCAACATATATTTATCCTGAACAATGATCTTACAAGATCTTCTGTAACTTGTAGTAAAAATTTTATTTCTAAAAGGGTATACTTCATAGTACTTTTATCTACAACTTCCGTACACAAAACATTTCTGTGCTATTTATATCCAAAAAGTTGTAGCTGTCTCAAGTTGAAACAACACACGAAATATAGCTCAATGTGGCTTTGTTACAAAATGTGTGACATGTTTAGTGTTAAAATGGTAAAAATAGAAAGAACATTCATGTCTGACGGGTAAAAAACGAACCCCCAACCATCGTTTTGACCATAATGCGGAACTAAATATTAGCGGAATTCATGTCTAACGGGTAAAATACGAACCCCCGACCATCGTTTTGACCATAATACGGAACTAAATATTAGCAGCATTTACGTCTGACGGGTAAAAAAGGAACCCCCGACCATCGTTTTGACCATAATACGGAACTAAATATTAGCAATGTCTGACGGGTAAAAAACGAACCCCCGACCATCGTTTTGACCATAATACGGAACTAAATATAAGCGGGATTCATGTCTGACGGGTAAAAAATGAACCCCCGACCATCGTTTTGACCATAATATGGAACTAAAATATTAGTGGGATTCATGTCTGACAGGTAAAAAACGAACCCCAGACGATCGTTTTGACCATTATATGGAACTAAATATTAGCGGCATTCATGTCTGATGGGTAAAAAAGAACCCCAGACGATCGTTTATAACATCATACGGAGTCAAATATTAACGCTACTCATAGTGATATTGCGACCCCACCATTTTGAAAAGAAAATCCCACTGTTAATTTAGTTTTTTTGGCGAGGCCGAAAGTCAGGGGTGCGGTTTATACACCGGCAAATACGGTAACTGAAAAAAAAATGATATGCCATGAATGCAAGTAGCAGGATTTGTACAATTACACATTGTCAGATGAAAAAACTGTAAATTTCCATGACCGTTTTTACACTTTTAAAGCATGTAAAAACTAGAGCAGTTCGACTGCGCGCAGTCGATGGGTATGCCTCCGCAGTCTGCACTCCCATCCAATAGATATAATTTGAAAAGCTTCAAGTTACCATGGTAGCAAGACCAATTAGATGAATAAGCATAAGCCCATGTGACCCTTGACCAAGTTACAGTAAAATCCAATTTAAGCAGTTCTTAAATTATGACAATGAGCTCAATTTGGACATGAGGCCTTGTGACCTTTGACCTCTGACCTTTCAACTCCAAAATCGAATCAGTAAATTGGTACCTTATATTACATACTTCTCCCAAGTTACATCAAAATCGGAAAAGTCATACTGAAGTTATCACAGTAATGAGCCCAAATCAGACATATTTAAGGCCCGGTGACCTTTGACCATTGACCTTTCAGCTCCAAAATCTAATCAGTTCATTGGTGCCTCATAATACATACTTCACCCAAGTTACATGACAATCCGACCAGCCGCTCTCAAGTAATCACCTTAACGAGCCCAAATCAGACATATTTAAGGTCCGGTGACCTTTGACCTTTGAGCTCCAAAATCTAA
>JZLH01S0071046.1:3082-13811 GCA_001188425.1 Eucidaris tribuloides
TTGTTTTAATGTATAATTTCTATCAATTGTGGACTTGACGTTCAGCTTAATTGCACTGGCTTGACTACAATGATACACATTCGGAGACAAAAAGAAAGTTGATGTTCTGAAGTTTGTGATTGAAATTTGCACAACAAAATTTTATTTCTTTTAGTATCGTCTGGACAAAGCAAGTTAAGCAACCATAATAAAGGTCTTGAAAGAAATGAACATAAAACTAATTCTTCTGGTATTTTCAGAATGCTTTGATGAGTTTGTCAAGTGTGCACAAATTGCAAGTGAAATAAGCTCTTCAACATTAAATTTTGTTTTATTTATAATTTCTGGAAAAAAATGGACTTGCCTTGCAGCACATTTGCAGTGGCTTGACTACAATATCACACATTCTGAAATAAAATGCATTGATCTTGTGAATATCGTGATAAGTGTATTTGCCACAAAAGTAAAAATTAAACATTGTTTTTTTAAATGACTTGTGTTTATTTATCCTAGTATCATCAGCTTTGTTGGACAAAGCAACCATAGAGGCAGCGGTAGAAGAATGCAACGATGGTGAGAATGAAGAAAATGAGAGAATGTTCAATGTCATCGACTCGTACACCGTCCCGAGGTTCACATATAACTCAGAACGCAAGAAATTTCTTTCGTAAGTTTTATGGGATTGACATGCAATGATCTATGTAGCCATTTTTAAAAGAATAAGGAGAAATAGAATGTGCAGATATAATTATGCGAGACAATTAGACTATAAAATGTACAAATCATAGGTCAAATACACTTGATTATTGAAGATCATTGAAGGCCATTTGATTTTACTGTATCACACATTTACTGTAGACCCCAGCCCAAGTATACTTGGGAGTAGTCATGAATGAATTAGAACAATACCATGCCTTATGTACCTTGTAACAAGTAATGATACGCAAAAGTACTGAACATAAACTTTAAAAAGTAAAAAGAAAAAAACAAGATAAAACAAAGCAAAATACAAATTGCTGAAGTTTTAATCTTCTGTAACAGTGTACAAACTTTACAAAAACTGTATTATCATTTGAGGTAATGGGTATCACAGGGATTTGATTAATTTTATCCTTTTATTTCTTAAATTTAATCTATGATTTTTGTGTGTTTGCATTCTGACAGGAGTAATGATACCCCAAACCTCCATGCATTTCCCAAACTGCCCTGTAAGTACTGTTTAGTTGAAGAAATTCAGAGAAAACCCACATCGGGTATCTGCCAAGACAAAATTATTACTGAAATCAGGATGATCATTGAAGTGTGATCAGTATTTAATTCACTGAATATAAATTACGTGGAAAAAGATTACGGTAGTCTGAAAGTGTAGTAATAGGCAACAAAACTTTAAAAGTTTGTTTATGCATAGGCACTGTTAGACTTATCACTCAAATAGAATGTATCCATGCAGGAAAAACAATAAAAGGACAGTAAAACTACAACTAGAAGTTTTTAATAGTTTTGGTTAATTTCTCTGACTTTAGTAGATAGGCAATCAAGAAAGCCAGACAGAAATTACCAAAGTTTGTCTTAGGTGGAGACAAAAGTCTAATTATTTTTCAAAGATCTTACCAGGTACTTAGCCTTGATTATAATTGTAGGTAACAACGTCCTAAATCAGAGACGCAGAGATTTCATAGTGAGGAGTTGGGGAACGAAAAAACCTGGAAGGCGAAATAAAAATACCTTGCAAACAGGGTAAAAAAACGCCCTCAGGAATACAGTATTTGGTTACAAAGTGGAAAGTGTGACTTTAAAATCCCCCCTAAAAACCGCCCACATTAATAAAGTAAAACAATTTATTACGAGTGAAATCATTTACTTGAATAGTTTTGGCAGATAACACAAACTATAAAAAAGGCAACAAAATCAGCATAAGAAAAAGCTCGCAGGGCTACGGCAATTTAGCACCTCTGCAAAAAGCCCAAATGCCTTAACTGCCCAAAATCCCCAACCGCAATTCTGTGGGGCACCATTTCCTTCAGAATCGCCTTCAGGTTTGCGACTGAAAAAATTCCACATGTTTTTTTATTAATACCATTAAACAAAATTAGTGAAATGGTTACTTTTATGATAAGCACTCCGCTAAATCATTGCATCTTTCATTGCCATTCTTCTAAATATGCAAACGAAAAAGAGCCCAGTGGTAAGGAAACATAGCCCCCCCCTCCAAAAAAAAAAAAAAATCAAAAATACCCCAAGATTAAGAAAAATCGCCCTGAAAAATCAAAATACATACAAAAAGAAAAAATAATATAATCCCCCCCACGAAAAAAGAATCAAGACAGGGACAACAAATATCTTGCTCTGCAGAACTAATGATCAAAACAAGTTGCACTGAAATCACCAAATATAGATTTTGCAAACTATCAAATTAGATCTAGAGATCTAGAACCCTATAATATCTTCAACTCTCAAACCCGTTCTCACACTCCTATCCATGTCCTGCACTGCACTGCCCTAATCTAAACGTTAGTTACAATTAACATACAGCTCTATAAATACAGGGGCATCACCCTCCCCGGTCCCCTACCCTGAATTTCAGATCATAATGCAGCAAATATGTAAAAAATCAAATGTAAGGCACTAACAAAACCAACATCAGAAAAAATACACCGTACCACAGCAACCTGTCTGCCGCTTTCTGCATGTAGGTATATCAATTTGCATGTGGGTGGCACACATGGCAAACTTGACATTTGCCCCCGCCCCCCCCCGGCTGAAAAACACGTTTCATTTGCATAGTAGCTATTGGACTGCATGCAGTACATGCAGGAGGTATGAGAAAAGAACATTTGGCTAATCAACTGCACTTTCTCCGTGATTTAATAAATCACCATGAGCAGAGAATATCACATGTAAATCGAGTAAGATCTGTGTGTCAAAATAAAACGCAATTCCGTGCAATTCTTGAATATACATTGTATCATTGTCATGATTGAATCCCACACCTACTGAATATAGAGTCCTATGCAAGCTAATGCGGACGGATTGACGCTAAAGCTGCGTAGTAATATGTTATACTGTTCACGGAGACTTCTGTAATCAAGATTGCATTGCCGAAAACATCCCGGACGAACTTATCCTTGTATCCTTCATATTAACCAGTACATCAGAATATGAGAGGCAGCATTGTACCTATTGCTTCCTTGGTGCTTGACGAAGCGGCCAGCTGATTCGAAAATTTCATCATTGCCTGCCTGTTGACTGATGACCGTTGGCACATCTGATATAATCGGACTTGAACAGTGGCCTGCGCCGAACTTTTCGGCGCGCGTGCGAGTGCTACCAGCATGAACCGTACCGTACCGCTGTGGTCGTATCAGCGCGCCGGTGGAGGCGAGCCACTTACTTCCGGAATAACCGCGTGGAAATTGCAAGTGACTATAGCTGAGTCGATCGAGCTGCATATCCATATGCTACAGACGTTTGCAACACGTCACGTATACACAAACTAGTGACAACAAAACTGTCTGTGGCCGGGCGGTGGCCCGTTTACCAGTTGTCATATTGCAATTCTTGCTGTTGTCTATGTTTGGAAACTGAAGAGAATAAGATCAGAACTTATTACTATCTGACGCTTTTATTCCGATGCCGAGCAATTTGTACTGTGCGCGTGTGGTCTTCAGAAGGCGAATCATGGTCGCCAAAGTTGAAGTCCGCACATATCATCTGCTTCAAAAATGCTATGGGACTTATGCTTTGAGAAGTAAGTACTGCCACTGACTGTCCAGACCGTATGACAATAATAGCAACAATCAGATCGATTAAATTGGGTGTATAATGATAAATACATGAAACTGTTCTTCACATTTATGTGATTGTATAAAAGGTATAACGTAATCTAAATCTTATTCTAATCTAACAGTAGTCCGTAGGCTCGGCCTGTGTCGAGTTCGGCTCCTATTTTCAAGAGAGCTTTTAACGGACGAACTTGACGGATATTTTACATAACTCCGTATTACAGATCTATTCTTCTCTCCACGAGGTGATAAAGTAAAGATACGTCCAAAACTCCAGTTAGAACCCTCGAAAGGAACGACCGAGACCGGAGCAGCAGGCCGGAGCCGTACGACGAATCTAACATAACGCCGGCAGCTCCGCTGGGGTTAATGCGTATAAGCCTTACCAAGGAGGGGATGCAAATATCCAGTTTAATCAAAAAGTCCATTTAAAATAAGCAGCATGACATGAGCCTGAAATGCCATAAATTCTAAATAAAATTCGAGAAAGATTGAGAGATCGAGGAGGAGGAGACGACACGACCGATGACAAGAGAGAAGAAAAAGAAGATATAGGAGCAGAAGGAGAGGAACGAAGAAGAGAAACAAGGTGAGAGAAGCGAAAGGAGGACTGCCGAGCCGGGGAAACGGGAAGAAGACGGAAAATGAGGAAGGAAGAAAATGGTATCTTCAAAATACTCATAGCCTGGGAAGTATTTTATGTGAAAATAAATCTGCCATAATTGGTCATGATGGCTTGTTTGTTCAATGATTTGTTTGTTTACCAATTTCCCAAACTGTGCTGTGCAACCTCATCTATCTTAGACTTGAAGAATTACAATGTAAGTTATGTTCCATATATCTATCCTGTATATTTTGACATAGCAAGCTGGCACTGAGGGCTGCTACTCTCTGTGACAAATATAGACAGTGCTCATACGTACCAAATATATTGAGATTGATTTGCATCATGCCTATGTGATCCGCAATCAACCTTGGAACCCTTCCATTATAATCGCTATGAGCCTTTGGGAGCCATTCCAATTTCACATGTCACTATAGGATTGGCAGCTATGTTACCTAGATGTAGTGAAATGTTCTTTCGAATAATTTGTGATGCATTACCACTATCGGCAGGAAAGTTCACAGGCAGATGACAAACACAGACTACCACACCATACACACACACGACACACACACCACACACACACACACACACCGACACACACATATACACACACACACTCAAATAAACACAACAAAATCAAGTAAATATGTATCCGAATGCTTAAACCGGTTAACTTATCTAGCGAGAATGCCATCAAGAATCACCTTGGTAGCTGCCCCACTCACAGTCCTGACGTGAAAGAGACAAGGAGTAGAAAGGATCCGTGGAAGCTGTACAAAAAATGAAGATTTGAATACGTACGTAAACATACGTCAAATATTGGATATATGTAGAATGTCGAAAGGTATGGCGCAACGCAATGTAGGCGACAACATGTAATCAACTGTGCCACCTGATCATCTTTAAGAGATCACTACTGTTGATGCAGAATGAAAAATGAACCCCAAAGCCAACTCAATTGTATTCAGAATGTTGTGATGGTCTATCAAGCTTACTAAAAATAACAATGAATAAGTCCATTCAAACATTAATTATGTTTTGAGATGTAAATAAGTCTAGTCAATTTTGACATTGATGTTCAGCTTATTGCACTGGCTATGACTACCAATGAACACATCTGAGAACAAAATATGTTACATTTGAATTTGTGATCTCGAAATTGCACGAAAAATTCAGCTTATTTCTCTTAGTATCGTCTGGAGATACTCAGCATTGCTGGAAAAAGCAAGTTAGCAACCATAAACAAGCTTAAAAAAAATGCAACATAAAGCTAATTCTCGTGTATTCGAATGTTGATGATGTCAGGTTACACAAATATAACAAGTGAAATGAGTTCTTCAAGCATTAATCTTTGTTTATATATTTCTTAAAAAAAAATCGACCCTGCCCGCCACACATTGCACTGGCCTTGACTACAATATCATCTATCGAAAATGAAATCTGATCTTGTTAATTTGTGAATGAAAATAATTTGCCAAACAGTAATAATATACATCATTATATAGTTTACAATTAATCATTGTTGTGAGATGTGTGTTATTTTACCAGTGACTCTCAGCATTGTTGAGCAAAAGCAACCATAGAGCAGGCAGTAGAAGAATGAACGAGCGAGACATGAATGAAAAAAGTCGAGAGAATGTTCAAGCATACATACATCTGTCGCCGAGGATCACCATATAATCCAGACGCAAAAAATTCTCTCGGTCACAGTAAAGTGAAGGATGATTCGACATACACAATTTGATCATGTAGTCCGCTGATATAAAGAAAAGGAGAAAGAAGGTGTACAGATATATGTAATAAGCAAGACCAATTAGACAGAAATCAGCTACAAATCACAGTCAAATACACCTGATGCACATAAAAGATCATTGAAGACCTTTGATTATTACTATAATCACATCTACATTTACTGTAGAGCTCGCCAGTCAAGTATACTGGGAGGAGTCATGAATGAATTAAACAATAATTCCCATCCTAGGTACCTTGTAACTATAGTACATGATATGCAAAAAGTACTGAACATAAACTTTAACAGGAGAAGAAAAAGAAAAAACAGATAAAACAAAGCAGGTGAATACAAATTGCTTAAGCTTTAACTTCTGTAACATGTGTACAAACTTAAACCTGTATTATCATGAGGTAATGGTACACACGGGGTTATTAAATTTTACGCGGTTTATTCTTAAATTTAATCTAATGATTTTGTGTGTTTGCCATTCTGACAGAGTAAATTGTATACCCTGGATCAATCCAAAACGCTCCCAAATGCATTCCAGCCCAAGCATCCAGCAGCACCTCTTCCGAAGTAACGCTACAAACTATTCTTACCAGAGTACGTCCAGCACATAACCTCTCACACCACCTGTACCGGGGCATCAGCGAAACCAGGGCAAAACCAAATTCCAGGTAGGTGAACAGAACATATTAATCTAGAGACATCAAGTAACATCAATGAGGAAAATAGAGACAAGAACAAACAATATGGGTAATCTCCATAGAATCTGGGACCTGGGTAGATTGTTGACATTTGGTCACCTGCTTACATAGGGAACCTCATCACATATGTATTTGGTCTCTGACCATTATAAAACGAACACATTTAATCACATGCTATAACAGCTTTAAACTCAAGTCACATTGTATGTTTCCAGACATTAAGAAAAATTAAAGCGAGCACTAAAAATTCACAAAACTGATTCCTTAAGTTAGAATACCCAAGTACAAAATCAGAAAAACAAAATTGATTACCTATACTTCTAACAAGTTCAATATAAATAAAGGGCTTAACAAAAAATGTAAATAAAGATAGATAAAGATGCTGCGTTGTAAACTAAGATGGAGAAAAAAAGAGTTGACATTGTGTAGCTATACCTTCTCATGCCATGTACTCTGTGAAATATGTCATGCATGAAGGCTTAAGAGTAAGTACAGTAATTTGGTAATTGTAACACAATAATACATACCTAAAGTTTTGGCACAACTTGTAATCATTATTTTTAACGACTACTCTTATCAGTCTCACTACAGAATGGGTAAATGACTAAAAAAAAAACACTACCCTAACTCGGTCTCCATAGTACTGCAATAATAAGATTTTGTGACAATTATTACAAAACGCAATAATTATCATTTAAAGATAACAATGCATATGAAGTAAAAGGTGTCGGAATCTAACCATTATGAATACGACAAACTATGAATAGCTTCAACTTATCTCAATGTAACCGCGAGGTTACAAAGCCGAGTTCATAAATAAAGAAAATCACACCTTCGATTAACTTACAAAGAAAATCTGTGTAACTAAACTCTATTGAGCTTGCTATCTATTCCAAATAATACACAAATCATTGATGACAAAATAAACAATGACAATGAAACAATAAAAATAGAATATCAGAAAGAACAACTTATGGCGCTTTAATCTTTAAACAATGAGACACATTTCCAGAGCGAAAGAGCTCAAAATACGCCGCACACGGTGATCAGTCACCAGCGACGTCAATCTTGATAATCAGCGTCTTAGCGTAACGTTTGAAGACCAATCGTCACGCGTCAATCCAGTCGAAAGACCACACACAATAGCCTAATTAAAGAAGCGTATGAATACAATCATACAATTACAGGCTAGCTCCTAACTGCAATAAAATAACATACTCATCTCATATATAATCACTGTAAAACTTATAATCCTCATCATATGCAAACAACAATCATAAGTGCCAAATAATAACATCAATGGGTACATCCCAACATTAACACGCATCTAACTTAACGCATCACTCAACATAAGCTAGTAATAACACAAATTGATATAATGCATCAACCAGTCACTTCTGTTCAGTAAAGTATCATGCAAATCGCATTACATGAGCGTATGTGAATCATACCTACGGCCCCAAATAGATGCTCTGCATTTATGCTTGACCCTGAACGAATGCCCACTGATTTGGATAACCAAAGCAACATCGGAACTTTACCTCTTCAAAAGTAACTCGGCAATATAGCGAACTCAAAACATAATGCTCCTACGCGCCAGCATAACTAAACAACTGAAACAGTATAGCCGACACATTCATGGTATAATAATGTAGTAAGACAAATACTTAAATAGATCCTAAATATGCCCTCATACTTATCAGCAAATAATACACTATACGATGAGATATTAAAGCAATCACTACACTCAATCTGAAGTCTGATAAGCTGTTCTGTACCTGATACAGTAAATGAAATCAGCTTGTCATCAATTAGGTACTAACAATTTCAAACAAGTCAGTCAAATAATAATGAAGCTTCTTAGATGTTCAAGACATAATTCTTAAAGTCTCCAAGTAATGCAAAATAATAATGAACATTCAGATACTAGCAAATTTTCAATGATCAGATAAGCAACATCATAATATAATGTAGCTCAAACAACAAGCCTATTAGACATGATAAAAATAACAAAGATAAATCTAAATACAAAAGTATACTTTTAACAAATTCAAACACCACAAATGAAAAAGCGATCCCAGCCTTACCTTCTAATTAAAAGAGAAACACACACAACTATACCAGTTACAACAGTGCAGGTGTGAGAAACAGCATAGCTTTTATGCAGGTACGAGGAAATCACCAAATAACAAAGAGGCAGATAACAAATCCTAATGAAACCTGAATCTTCATGTAAATTTCTAAAACACAAAGTTATACGTGGAAGAAAGTGAGTAACTCAAAATGCATCTCAAGAACAGATAAATGATTCCCTGAACGATAAATGACAATATAGCTTGAACTAGCTGCGGCTGAAGTATGCTAAGCAAAGTATTTTGAAGAGAAACGATGGGCAGGAAGGCAGAATGGAGGAAATTGAAGCCCTTCCTAAACATTTGTTATACAAAAGTTGACGAATCAGCCTCCGATAGCTTTCTATCAATGGTATCCCAACATAAACTCAATGAATAATCTAACTTCATAAAACTTGCCATTGGCCAACATAATTATTAGGACAAAAGAACTTCTCCTAAATTGGACTTGGAAGTCACCTAACCGCATGATGTCACCAATGAACACATCAGCCTGATTCCTAGGTAATAAACCATTGACGCAGTGGTATCACTTTTCTTCCAAAACAATGTGACGTCATATCACTAAACTTAGGTAAACTCTTGCTTCATGCAAGCCCCACTCAAGGAGCTCGTAAATTTTACAGAGCATAAACACAACAGATATCACACTCCTTTATTTTGACATCCGTCCTCAGAAACTAAAGTAAAGCCACCTCACAACATATATGATGGCAACTCCTAAACATAGTACATAGTACGATATCATCATAAAACCTTATCCAATACGTTTAACATGAAAAAATATTTGATCTTCTACACTGTAAAGACGCTAACAGTTATGTATACTTAAATAAACCAGATATCATTATCTTTAAACAAGAGTCAACATAATAGACGTGCGTCACACATGTAACAGAACATAAACTCTCTGATATCAACAAACATCGGCAGGTACAATTGATCTTAAAGCAAAAATACAACCTAACTAAAACACACAATGCATACTAAAAAGTGTAAAACATAAATAGTGATGCAGTTAAATTCAGAGATAAATCACAATCCTTTATTAAAGCAAAATTACATATGCAAGAACACAGTTATCAAAACTAACCTTTAATCTAAATAGACATGTATCCGCCAATGCCTAATCAAGACAAACAGTTTGTGGGCGGATTCTGTAAATAAATGACGTCAAATGGTGAGAACACGATATTTCTACACATAAACATGAAAACATTGCTTGCGTGGAGGAAGTTCTTCATTGACGGCTGGAAATTTAGGCTCACACCTGTCTGTTTATAGTAAAGTCCAGGTGAGGCTAATAACATGGAAAGCTGCAGGTCATGACCCAGTGACCCTGTCGTACATGTCATAACTGTACAGATAGTTGAGTGTTACACAGAAACTATACGTCTGAAGGCCTCCATTTTCGCTCCTTCTTCAATTATCTATTATTTATAGATTATAATTCTAACCAAATTCCTTGGGGATTAGACAACTAAGTAAGCTGCAATACCATGAAGTTATAAACTTACCCTATTCAATCTTTAGTAGTCGGGTATAAACTGATGATATAATTGTCTGCTTTGTTTTTCCGCAGTCCTCTGTCAATGGGGTAGTTAAGTCTGTGACAGTATTCTCCTCTGGGTAGACAGCGAAACTTGGTGAGACCTCATTGTTCTAGGGCAGCTGACACAGCTAAAGAATAATAAACAACTCTGTCGGACTATAGTTGATTAAAGGTCTGATCGAGTTTAACAGTCTACAAAGACCCAGTGAAAATGAGTGATAGCCTCTAATCTATTTAG
>JZLH01S0071046.1:45018-55354 GCA_001188425.1 Eucidaris tribuloides
AATTTTACTTCTTCACAAGTGCCACATATATACTAACCAATTTTAATATTCAAAATCTAAACACTCTCAAAAAATTGGAATCTGAGTTTGATGGATTATTTCTCTCATTTGGGTATCAGTAATCAATCCATGCTTGGTACCATCAGAACGATTACCTAATTTTCTTTAAAATGATACCCTATTTGTTATGATTATTTCATCGGGGAAAGGCAGTATATGAAAATGGGGGAAACAGTGTAAATTGAAAAGCTGCAAAATGGCGTGCGTCATAAAGAGTCAATACAGAACATGTTCTTTGTATGGAGTTATATCTTTTGTTCTCAGCTGGTCAGCCATGAATGTCAATTTCCAAAAGGAGCTCCTGCCACTACAAATTCACATAACTCTGAGATTAAAGGCTTCGCGAAAATGGCCTAAGTGTACGGTAAATCGCTTAATTTCTTATTTCCAGTTGATGAGTGAGTTTTCCAATGTCTGTTGGTCATTGTGCATTGTAAATCATGGATTCAAACAAACATGTGCACAAGCAAGCAACCAAAGAAACAAACGAAAAGAAGTAAAAACATGTATGAGCTTTAAAAACGATTCATCAAACTATTCAGTCTTAAAGTCATAAACAAATGAATTTGCGCAGGGGCTCCTTTTGAATTGACATTATGCCTGACCAGTTGAAAACAAAGACATAACTCCATACAAAACAACAGGTTCCTTATGGACTCTTCACGACCACGTCATTTTGCTGCTTTCAATTTACATTTATCCCACATTTTAAATACTGCTCCTTTTCCCTGCTGAAATAATTCATAAAACAAGTAGGTATTATTTTAAAGAAAATTAAATAATCTTTCTGCTGTACAAGCATGTCTTAATTGCTAACTCAACGAAGGGAGAAATACTCGCTCAAGTCAGATTCCAACTTTCTTTTGAGGAGTTTATAAACTAAATAATATTTAAAAAACAATGAGTGTACTTCAATTACTTGAAAAACGCCCGTTTTAGGCCCGTCACATATGGATTTGGGTAGCCTGTCTGGGAAAAATAATTAAACTAGTTGGGCAAGAATAATTCTAATGGATGATTATATTGGGACTTTTACCGTGACGGCAATAATTTTTTTAGATGTTGTTTTGTCGAACATATCAAAAAATACAGCTGTGTGTGAAAATGATCTAGAGCCTATAATAAATATTTCATTTATAGGCCTATAGTTTGAAAAAAACATATTGTCCTTCGCAAACACTTAAATAAATTCCATGAGTCATCTCCGTCACAGATTTTGTGACAAAAATGACCATTTTCCCATAGCCACAGCATTGAAAATGAACATTAAATGAAAATGAACATTAAATGAAAATCTCTAAATAGATGGCGCTGAATACGCATTGCAGTATTGTGCACCATAACATCACGGTAACAAAAATCAAAATTTGAGAAACTTAATTCATGATTTTTAAAGATCAAAATTAGACATTTCGAATGATCTTTAAGAAAGATGCGTATCTCATTGATGAAAAAAGAAGTATTTGTGAGCATTTCTACGATATACATGAATAAACCCAACCAATTGTGTGGAATACAGCTGTCTGTGCCTAACGGACAGTTATCTGTTTTGAATGCAGACGTATTTTCGATCAAATCCCGACTCCACATGATTATCACGTCATTATATGCACTCATAATTATGAAACCGATTTTCATCGCCGTTTCTGCTGAAAATGAATGTCACATAATTCAACTTTCTCTACGGTCCCCATGAACCGAAATATAAGCTATATATGCATGTGGAAATGTGAACCTACGCAATTTGGAAAAGTTGAATTTGCACATCGCTATCTGTGTTGCAAATATTGATTTATAGTTTTTGATCATACATTGCACTGTATGTATTCAAATTGTGTTTATTGTTTTCATAGTTTTGTAATTCATCTTATTTTGAGAGAAAAAAATCCACAATTCAGCCCTCAGGCTGCTATGAAGGATGCTTGTTTTATAAACCTGAAATATATAACACAAACATCAGACAAATGAGTACAATACTGACAATTACTTGTCATCTACAGCTTTACGATATAAAGCGTCAGAACTCCTTTCCTTATTTACTCCAAATTAAAAAATTCTGACGCATATAAGACCTAGGTTTATAAAAGGAATGTGTCACCCTTTACATAAATTTCGAACTTTGTTTTTATGTGGTGTTTCAGTGTGTTTACATAACGAAACAAGTCATCTCTTGATATCAGATAATTTGATAAATTATATATTTATTCTATTTCTTCATGTCTCACGAACAAGCAAATGAAGTGATAAAGTCCTAAATCGTTTGAGAAAGGGGTTCATTTTTTAACCAATCTTCTAAGCAGGGGTATTTCTCCCAATATGTGGGGGGGGGGGGAGGGAGGAGGGAGGTATGTATGTTTCCCTTTATGTACTTCTTTTTATATACATTTCAAAAATTCTTTGTTTTTACACAACGAAACAAGTCATCTTTTGACATCGGAAGTTTGATAAATGATATATTTATTCTTGTCTTATGGACAAATATTGAAGCAATTGAGTCTTATCTGTTGGGAAAGGGTCTATTTTTTCAACCAATCTCATGAGCAGGGGCGGGGGGGGGGGGTGCATGGGTATGTTTTGCCTATATGTGGGTGTGGGGGAGGAGGTATGTGAGTAATTTTTCCCCTATATGTGTGCAGGGGAAGGTATGTAATTGTCTTCCCTATGTGTTGGGGGGGGGGTCAAATAAAGATATGGTATCTAAATTAAGAAAGTGGAGGTGAGACACATTATTGGTCTGTTACTGCAAATTGAATATTATGTATAAATATAGTACAAAGCCTACTCTGATCCACTAATTCACAAAACAATAAAAGATTACAGACACAATAAGTCTTTTGAAATGTTATAATTGCAATAAGGAGATAGATTTATTTCATACTTTGCAATTAGTTTCACAATTTCAACACACATTATTTCTTATATATATTATAGTCTGTTATTAATTCTGCATTAAATCACACACCACAAAAAATAATAATTCTGCACCCTAGGAATGCAAAATATGCAGCACCCTTTTGGGTGCAACTTTGTTCCTATTGAAGTACTTTTGCACACTTAAGGGTTCTAAGAACTACACTTTTCTCCTTCTAGAGTGCAAATTTGTACATCTATTTGTAAAACCTGTCTAGGTGAAAATATTCATTAATATGGTAATTTTGTACCATTTACAGGGCATATTTGTACCAACAAGATGCAAAACTTTTTTCATTGTAATAAAGAAAACCAGATAAATAAGGGTGTAAAGTTTGCACTCTTATAAAGGGTGCTGCTACTTTGCAATTAGGGTGCAAAATTACAATGTTTACAGTGTGTGAAATAAAAATCATTACATGTAATGTTAAACATAATAACTATAATTTTCTGGAAGACAAGTCTATCATTAAAAAAACTTCTGTACATTTGACATTTTTACTTCACACTTTAATAGTATATTAGCACTTTATTTACTTTTATAGACCTCTGCACATATCACTGAACTTGCCTCAAATTGATCATACATTATGCAAATTGTATTTACATTTTGAGCGCATGCAGTACATAAAAAAATTCTCAGATGTATAATAATGTCATTAGCTACACATCTGTAACACAAACTGAGTGAACAAAATCACTCGGATATAATTCACTCTATGAGAGTGACTTCAAATGATTTTCATTCCAGTAACTCACACACATCCATGAAAACCTACAATCTTGATTTGAAATACATTTCGGCTCTACAGATGCAGCACAATATTCCATCAACATTTGACTAGAATCATCTTGGTACCAAAAGTGGGTTGACATTAAACAAACAACTCATTCATGCACTCTTTCCCCTTAATTTTTTTAAAGCAGACACTTTCAGCCACATGCAGAAAACCCAACAGTTAAAAAAAAGTCCAATAAATGTTTTTGTTCAAAGTTCCCTGCTTTTTTAGCATCTAGTCTTCACTTAATATGATGATCAAAACCACCTTTCTGAAAAATAAGTTTAAAATTACTTCTAAAAATCCATTTTTAGGTGGGAACTACCGGTAAAACTTAAAATGGTACAAGTACTGCACTGACATAACTGATCAAAATGTTGCCACTGGAAACGAACACTTTAGAAAGTAAGAAAAACAAGTACAAACACGTGCAGCTGGTGAGACTGCAGATGAAATAATTGCAAGTTAAACATTAAATGATAAGACAGGTTTTTTTCCCTTAATCTTCTTGGGGAGCAGAATCAGTGAAGAGGCTCGGTGTGAAGAAGTTAAGAAAAGAATCGCCATGACAAAATTTACTTTCACAAATTTGAGCAACATTGTACCGAACATAAGATTGAGCATGAAGACAAAGATCTGGATACTAAACTGTTATATATACAGTATCTGGTGCTCATGTATCAGTGTTGTACCGAGGCCACAAGTTCCAAGGCCAAGGTCGCCCTAGCCTCTTGTCGTAGGCCCTGGGGGGCTGATCTTTGTTTGTTGTTTATGATCCCGAGCGAAGCGAGGGATACCCTAACTCGTGAAACGAGCCAGGGCTCTTGACACCTGAGCTGAATTTCACCGTATTTCTTATGTCTTTTATTGTTTTCACCAATATTCCGACCAAAAATTGGTCGGTGAAAATCATCTAATGAGCGCGGGCTACAATGACATATTAAATATTCATGAGGCTGAAGCTCATAATCGACAAACAACGATCAGCCGCCAGGGCCTACCACAAGAGGCTACACAGACTGTTGCTGTAACACTAAACGATCTGGAAGTGTTCACTATTTCATAAGGTGAAATAATTCCTACATGTAAATTATTGCACGCCAAATTGGACCTTATAAAAGCAAAATTTAACCAAACATGCTTCAGCTTCTCTGTTCAAGCAAGAACGTGTACTAATTTGGTGTTATATATTGTAGTTAACAGCACTGAAGAAATTTCTTTCAACCCACCGACTATTTGACCAGGCCAAGACAGAGGAGCATAGCGCGCAATTTCATTGGTTGATTCAAATAGAGATCCGTCGTTCCTGTGGTCATGAATAATAATTACTTTTCGGATGCGAAACAGATGTCAAAAGACACTCACGCTGTCACGTTCGGCTGGGTTCGCTTCGCTTGCCCATAACAGCAAGGCCTTGTCAAAATGCTAAGGTTGCCCCAAAACATATGACCTTCCCTTAGAGTTTGTACACTGGCCTTGGATCAAGGCAAAGGCCAGGGACCCCAAAAACGGGCCTTGAGGCCGGCCTCAGCACAACAATGTCATGTATGGATGTGAAACATAACATCAATCCTTGAGAAGACGTTAAAGAGTTGTGAAACACACTTTTACAAAGGATGATGAGGATCGGCTGGAAAGAATAAGAAATGAACATGTGTTCCACAGTGTTGAAATTGAAAGAAACTGACAATTGAGATAAGAATTAGACAAATGAAATTTTTGAGTCACATACTTTGCAAGGATGGTCTGGAAAGCATTGCTGTGATGCGAAAAATAGCAGGGAAGAGAGGTAGGGGAAGAGGAAGAGGGATGATTAAGATTGGCTGGAAGAGAAGGGAATTAGATGCTCAGCTGTAAAACTAATACAAAGAACTAACGATACAGATTTATGGCACTATATGATTATCATTATCATGAGATACGACACTTACAGTAAGAGAGAGATTATAGTAAGCAAATAATTACTGTTGGTGAAGGTGATGGGACGATCTATCACTTCCGAGGCGATCTGGATGTAGCTATCTTTCTGAAGCGAGCTGAGGAAATATAGCGTATATATTCAGATTGCCAAGGAAGTGATAGAGGTGTCGTCGCCTGAAATCAAAAGGTGATTATTTGCTTTATATTCCACAACAGAAACTATATGACTAAAGAAAACAAATGTTTATTTTTCTGAAAAAGGCATTTGGGCCTAAATATGGAATATGCGCCTGACCAACTCCTGGGTGCGCACCACCAGGGATGTTCGATGCGATGTGTGCGCATGCGCATCAGCGTACATTTGCACGAAATATGCGCACCGACGCGATGGTGTTAGTACTTTTGTGTTTCGCTGATCTCTTCAGTACTATGCACAGTCCTCGTGTGTCAATTGTCAATATTCTGAGTACGCAAAAAATAAAAGTGTGTTACACTGGGACTATCAATTGACTATCTATCGAGTGTAACAAACTTTTCTTCTCAAGTGATGTGATGTGCAAAACTACGCTTTATCACATGATCAACTCTTGGCCAATCCTATAGCAAGATCATACCTGCCAACCCCGAGAGCCAAGAAAAAGGAACAAATTATCTAAAAAAAATTAAAATAGGAACATTCCTGAATTTCCTATACATTACTACAGACAAATCTGAACAAAAATAGGAACAAAGAGGTTAAAATATTGCTCTTTTCTTTTCCCCAAAATAGGAATATTCCTATTTAATAGAAATAGTTGGCAGGTATGCAAGATTCTTAGTATGTGGAATATAAAATAGAATAATTGACAAACAACAATGTGGGCCGATGACATGATATTTCTAAATTAATGACTACCAGTACATGCCATTCATATTCAAATTGGCATACATTCTCATAATTGTGAGGATGAGATTAAAAATTAGATTGAGAGGTTCAACAGGTATGAACCTCAAAAATCACAATTCCTCAACAGGGTCCAATCATAATGATAAGACATGCAATGCATTAAGAATTTGCATCAAATTTGTCATCTTCAAGTGAAATCTAGTTTTCTGGATTAAATGCACATTTCATCAGTTCAGTCATTAGAACAATAAAAAACATGTTTCTCTTTTCAAATTTCAGTTTGTTTTTTTCATACCACCAGATAAAGAATTTCAAGCTATTTCTTCATAACATGAATATTTATTCAACTCGTTTGAAAAATAAGGCTTTCAAAGCCCGACATGTAATCACACAAACATACATTTCTTAGAAGACACATGTTCACATTGCTATTTTTCAGACAACCAGTGATTTTTCACAATAAATCTCTACAGAACAATACTTGTACTGTAAATACTGGGCTATAATTTTACACAGCTGTGTGTATAATTTTCTGCACAATACAAAAAATACAATAATAATTTGATGAATAAACCAAGACAAAATTGAGAACAAATTACAAGCTTGGCAACATATCCACTTCTCCATCTCTCTATAATCATTAAAGGCAGGAAATCTCATTTGCACCTCTTCCACAACACAGCAAATCATCACTCATGCCCTTAGGCTATTTATGAAGGACATGTCTATGACATCTGAAGATCAGCAATTGCCTAGAATTAGAAAAATGCTCCCAAAATCCAATTGCTGTTTATAGTGTATGTTCTAGTCTACAAGTTTTTGTCTCTATGAGACAATAATTTAAATCACAGTCTGAACTGTCACTATAATTCCACTACAACTGAGTTTCTAGCTCCTATACTTTGCCAAAGGTTCTTATGGAAGGTATTTTCTTCTATATACAGATGACTCTGCATAACTCAACATTGCACAAGTCAATTTATCACCTATGTCAAATATTTTTGACAGTCCCAATTTGCTCTGTACAATTCCAATGGGAAATTTGTCTTGTAAGTTGATTTTTTGAAATCAAATTTCGCCTAGGTCGAAGTGGCCATAACTGTCATTCTTGATGGTCTTAATGGGTTGACCTTTAGATCTCTGCTTGTCAGCATGACCATATAAAGATCGTCATAAATTTCCCATTCCCTCTCTGCCTTTCTCATTTTTCCTGTACATTGGTACAGTTTTGACCGCCTCCAATTCCCTATACATGTTTCCTTCATATCTAACATGGAATTGTATACAAAACTGTTACTCGAATATCATCTAAGTCGACGTGATTTGTTTGATCCCCAGTGATTCGACTTATGCGAAGTTTACTGTACTAGTGTATTTACATATGATTAATTTTCAGGCATGCAAAAGAGACACCCTGCCTTTAAATATACACATGTAGATGAACAATGGACAGCAGAGTGTATGCAAATGGTACACATGAAGCAATACATTTTCATTTAATTTTAACTGTAATCTATCTTTGTGGTACCACAACACACAAGTATATTCCATACCTGATAAAACAGATCAACTTCATTAACTTTTCATAAACTACCAAATCACATATATTCTAATACTAGAATGAATTCACTTACAGAAATTTGTTACTTAGCACTGTTGTAGCGTAATTGCTTGAAGTTTTTCTGCAACATTTCAAACTCTGTTGGCCGTGAATTTGTTTCTATTGAAGTTTTTTTCAAAATATTTTCATTTACACACAGTAACACAGGTACTTTCATTTCAGAATGACCAATTAGATCTGAAATTTATAGCTACTGCCACAGGCTTTCACATTTAAACAATGATTTGAGGACATTTTTTTAGATTTTGAGGTACAGCATTCAGCTCAATAATAAAAAAAAATAGATTTGAGACATTTATTAGATTTTGAGGTACAGCGTTCAGCTCAACAATAAAAAAATGCAACATTTAAAATTACTCATAGGCACATACGGTATATGATCATTTACACCAAAATTTCACAATATTCAATTAAGCAATTGCACGTTATATGACAATTTGAGTTTGCTAAAACATGATAACTTGGACAATGTGAAAACATAACATTTGAAGAAAAACACTAATATACAAACCATAATACATAACAAATGGCTCAAGTTCTTATGAATACTGGTTTGATATAAATGGACATGCAAGCACAGTATTACAACAGAGAGCACCTTGTGTAGTCCCACACACACCTGTACAAAAAGTTAGTCGACCAAATCTAATTAAAATTTTACTCAAATTTTCACTTGTCGAATGAAGAGTTTTCCTTAAAACAAACTGATTCATATAGCTGGTATCTGATACACTTCTGAGCCAGAATATATGCTAAATCCGACAACCATTCTGGTCTCATTTGAAACTTAGGAATTAATACAATTCACTACAAGCAAAATTATAATTACAACACAGTTTGTACAGTAATCAAGAAAAAAAGACAGGAAACTGAACGAAAATTCAACAAATTATTATAATATCATGTGTTTGTTTTGAAATCCAGATTATCATACTTTCTGAAATATATTTGCTTCCAGAATAATTCAGTTGTGCTAAAAAAAATCAAAATATAAACAGTAATATACTATTTATAGCAATTCAACTAAATACTGTAGGCTTGTGTCCATTACATTCCATATCAAATTGTGCATCTTCGACCACACACCCTCTGAGCCTAGGGGGGCCACTGTCATCACAAGGTGTACACCATGCGTGTGTGAAAAAATGTGTAAAAAGGGTCGTTATTCACGGTTGGGCGATGTACGTGCGTACATTGAAAAGGGTATCAAAATTGCCAAACTCAGGAAAAAAGGGTATACTTTAGACAGAAAGTTGACTTTAAAGGGTACAAACACCCTAAAAATCAAATTTGTATACAGCTAGAATACACAACAAATAACCACTATTCAGTTGTCATAGCTTGTGAAGTGATCATTTTTTGATAACAATCTTCATAACATTTTGGAACTCAGTTCCACGCGTTCAATCTCAGTTCTGTAACCGCCGGTTATATGCATGTGCGTTCTGGCTATACGCGTACGTTTTTACCAAAACTATCGGAGTTCAGGATCGATCAGACCGATCATCGTACGTAGTATGCACTGTGTGTACGTACTATACGCTGCGCCGTGTCAAGTACCTAATCGAAAAACATGGCAAAGTTTCAGCCAGTCTATCTCAATCTCAAGCAAAAACTTGCAAAGTGTGAGACGTCTCGGTCGCAAACAGTGATTGTTTCAAGGGTCAAGACTCCGCTGAATAAAGTGAAAAATGCAACAGTTTGTCAGTCGGCTCGTTGGAGAAACTCGCGTGCACTTGCACAGGCTCAACTCGGCTGTCAAGCTTACAGGCAATTGATCATAAATGGATGAAAACAGAGGCCTGTATTGAGGGATGATATAATGATATAACATAATTAGCATGAACACAAATTTTTATGCCTATAGGCCTATGCTTCCTGTAACCTAAGTGCCACAATGCAATCCGGCGCTATGGATTATTATTTGAAGGAAAGTTGATCAAACTTGGTGTTTGCGGTGCGAGTAATGTCCCATAATTGGCCTTGTGTAGCTGAGCATGCCTCCCCGGCAAAACGCTGCCGGGTGGTGGGGTGGTAGACTGAACAGTGTGTGGTGGTGACACTTGAATTATTTTGCAGAATCACTTCTTGTTCATGCAATATATGCGACGCGCGTTTACTTTTACGTTTACGTTTACTTTGAATTACCGCTTTCAATAA
>JZLH01S0071053.1:31525-44025 GCA_001188425.1 Eucidaris tribuloides
TATTAAACTAGCGGGACCCGTGCGAAATTCATCGGTCTAGCGGTGAGTTTAATCTTGAATGGACATTATTTTGGTAGATTAATTGTACAGTTAATTCATCATTAATTGATATGATTGGGTACCTTGCGGTACATATTCTGGAATTTTCTTAAACTGCATGGATTATATTTATTTTGTTGTTAACATAATTGATTTATTTTATGTGGAAATTTTGGAAGTGTATTGTGAAATACTTTTTTAATGGAGTTTGTATATTATGGTTTATTTTGTAAATTTTAAGTGACGGAAAAACATTTTTTTTTTTTTTTTTTACATTTGCATTTTCTGTATGCTTCAGTCTGTCTCCTAACCTCTACCGTAACCCGCTGTTTGTAGTATAGTAATATTAGATGAGAAAAATGCATTTATTTGAAATCATGATTTTAAATAAGTTGAGGTGGTGAATGCGATTATCATTCAAATTGAATAGACTGACATTTTTACAGAAATTAAGTATGTTTTGCCAGTGGGCTACGCGAGCGAGTGTTACACCGAACACCTCACCAGACATCGCGGGTGAAACCTAGTTTTTTCGTTCGCAGTTTCATGTATTAGATAATTCCAAACATGATAGACTGTTGATATTCACCCCGCCGCGAGTCGCGCAACAGCAGGAATTCGACGTAGCATGTCCCAAATAGGGTTCCAAAAACGCTGTTCCTCTTAACCCCTGATATAACGGAGGGGGGGGGCGCATTTGGCCCCCTCGACGAATTTCGTGACCATTCCACCGCACAAATTTTCTTGGACTGCGACGCTCGCTTCCATTTTTACTGTCACGCCTTGCGCATCTTTTCAGACCATTTTTGCGAAATTCATACGCATACTGTTACGAAGCTGCGAGACTTTCTGTACGTGCGCGTCAGCTCCAAAACTGGTCAAAATGTGATTTTGTTTACAAAATCAATGCAAATTGTGAGGGTTTTTTTGCAATTAATTCATATAATTATGGTTATTTTCAATTTCATTGACTGGAATTCATTTATTTTAGCATGATTGTGCTTCAAAATGAGTAATAGTGAAGAAAAGACAACATAAACAAAACGTAAAAAACTATACAATACAAACGAATTTCACGAAACAATACAATACATAAGAAATAATTCCGATATGACATTTTGATAATTGTTAAAAATGTCTGAAAGAATATTTTTACCAAAATATGCATTCTACAATCTATCTTAAGTGAGTTATAGGCAAAACCATGATTTCATGCATAAGTTTGCATAATTAATTATTTCAAAATTGAACATACGATGCAGCAAGTTTTTGAGGCGATCACGCCATTCGCGGCTGAGATCTGTACAAATAAGACGAGAAATAGCCTGGTTCTTTTAGGTTAATGATATTTACTTAATCCCTCGGGATTAGTGGTGAATAGGAAAATACCCACCGCGGAAAACCTGTGAGCAGACGATATCTATCTGCTAAACACCATTCAGCAGACGATATTCATCACCGGCTGTGCAGACTGCAAGAAGTACGTCATGATTTTCGAGGTCAACGTCCACATCAGACCTGATTTCAAGATCGGTGTTCTATCCGGTTATTGGTGTTATTTCAACACCAATACCAGATTTCGACACCGAGGTTGAGATCTCATCCATTGTCATGAGAATGTATACGAAAAAAAATCATCCCTGAGTGGTGTAATGAAAGCTTTGGTACAGGAAAACCCGCCAGCGTGTGGAGGTGATACACTAACCCTTTGACAGGCTTTTAGGGTACTTATAGTTCAAGGCTCATACATGTAGCAATTTGCTTTCAATAGGAGGAGAAAATCGGAGAAACACTGTGACAATTTGGAAAGAATCGGACAAATAAGAATAAAGATTTGAATCTCAGAAAAATTTCAAAGATCATTACAAAATTTACAATGCTGTGACAATCCCTGTAAGCAATCTTCTACAGTATTAGTTTTGTACATAAATAATTTGTCAACATATAGGCTAGTGCGCTGGCGAATAGAAAGTGTGTGTGGGTAGGGGGAGGGGTGCTTGGTGGAACTTGCTGGAACGATTAATAGAAACAAAGCAATATTCCTTTTAACTAAAGGCAGTGTATAGTTTTGGTAAATGTTGAAAATTTAATTTAATCTCCTAAAATTGTGTTTTTAGACAGACCTGTATCATCTAAAAATGATCTGAAATTCACATGCCATTTAACGCTTCCATTCTTAATAAGATTCAAAGGTGGGGGCACATATTTTGTTTACACCTTATAGGAATTGCAAAAAGCGGTATTTGCTCCATGGTAATTGAAAAGGTCAATATGCCATCATTTACAATTTTCAGTAGGTTAGAAGTTGTTTTCTGATGACATTACTATATTTGAGAATGATCGATTGTCTGATCAACTAAACTTATACATGGGCTTTATGTTTTTCCGGAAAACAGCCGTTTCCACAGGTATTTAATATAGACAGACCTGGTGAAAATCATAATTATTTTAATCTCACAATGTGCCAAAGATCCCACAAAAATAAGCATCAAATGGAAGTTATGGAAGGTAGTGGACAAACTGTACGTTTGCACCCTCCTTCAAACTGTTCACTACTCAGTTGCCATATGCTTCCATCATCATCATCATCATCATCATCATCATCATCATCATCATCATCATCCTCATCATCATCATTATCATCATCATCATCATCATCATCATTATTATTATTTCGTATGTTAACTACAACTTCAAAACTGGCAGTTAGTCAGGTAGGTCACTAGTTGGAGGTTGTCAATATCTGTCAGTGGGCAAGGGGGGACCAGTTACTCTGCATTCATTGACAACGTGTTCATGGGTATGGATTTCATCACACGAGCAGAGGTCAGAGTCTGAGATGTTTCATTTTTTTTCATGTTTGCGGCATAACGGCCAGCACCTGAACGTAGTCTATTCAGTTGTACCCAAGGCTTTCTGGGTAGGTTGTTGCCTGGGGGGGGGGTGGAGATGACCAGGATTCTATGAATGGAGGGACATCCAATAGTGTGGAGCCTTTAAGCTGCCATCATCATCATCATCATCATCAACCTCATCATCATCATCATCATCATCAACCTCATCATCGTCATCGTCATCATCATCATCATCATCATCATCAACCTCATCAACCTCATCATCATCATCATCATTATCGTCATAAACAACGTCTTCCCCAAATGTTTCGGCTCATTATACGCCACCATAGTTATGGACCAGTAACCGGGACAACAAAATACGTATGTGGGTGTTATGACGTTGTTAATTATGCTTTGAGATGGCACAAACAAGATCCTTATGGAAATTATCATCTGAAATTATAGGCAAACGTGACCTTACACAGCAGGGGATGGGGGCAGGAGCAGGGGGATTAAATCAGACCGACTTTTTATGTTCAGGAATGTCATCTTTCAAGAGAAATAACAAACAACCTCGAAATTTGAATCATTCTTGCTGGATACATACATACGCAGGATTGGGAGAAAGTAATTGACTACTGTATGTCACTGGAAATCAAATTGCTGAAGTGCATATATCTCATTTCTCAAAGCCACAGGCTAACATTGACCACAATTTTAAATAAAAAAGTTTCTTTGATAAGGTCTAAAAATAAATCCCTGGAAAAATTATATTTCAAAATGATTATTTAGTGCTTTAAGAAAAATGAAAATCTACGAGTACTCGGGTTGACAGAATTCACCATGCCCATTTTCTCCTATTACAGGTAGACTTACTGTGTGAAGATACAGGCTATTTTATACTTCACAGCAGTGGAAATTCATGAGTGACGTTCATTCATGCATATCTTGGCAGCATGACTTTCCAAACTGTTGTATTTTATAGGTGTTCATTATTTTGTCCATACTATGTAGCTCAAATATCATAGTCTGACATTTTTTGAAGTTCCATAATGTTATCCTATGTCTTATGATATGAGCAACTAGAATGACATGTAAACACACACCTGACTGACCGAGTTTTGAGCGAATGGAAATGCTTGTGATCCCCATCTCCGAGTAACGACAACTTATACTGTTATTTCGCGAGGTAAATGACTCTTCATTTGCAATAAAACATGGTTTGAAGATTAATTTTTAAACAGTGAAGTATATACAGTAGTATACAAACTTTTTTTTACCTTCGGAATTTGTCGTCACTTCTTCAACACAGTTATCACAGAACCTACAAAATCCTTTGGAACAGTTACGACAATATTTTCATTTAATCTTAGGAAGAACAGTCCTAATTTCCCCCCAACAAGGATTAATGTGTATGTAAGGAGGAAGGGGGGGGGGTGGAAGTAAAATATACCTTGCTCTTTTATCTCGTGTTGTGATATCTAACTCTGACTTTTCAAGCGAAGTCTTTCAGGAAATAAAAACAAATGAACGGAAGAAAGACAGACAAAAAGTTAGAAAGTGATTATGGAATTAAAGAAAGAAAGAAATTAAGAAAGAAGGAAAGAAAGAAAAGAGAAAGAAAAGGAAAGGAAAGAAAAGAAAATGAAGAAACCTCTATGATTATGTGATAATTACGGACAAGATTGGAAAATCATTTTTGTCTTTAAATTTACAGCCCCTTGAATCAACACGTATTTATTAGTCACGTGTACAAAGACAGTTTTTAAAATGTAAACAATAATTGTCACTTGACAGATACCGGTAAGCCCAGAAAATTATTTGATTTGATTCACAAAGACCATTTAAATCCAGGATTTAAGGGAAACTGTGTTTTTCTTTAAAAATTCCTACCATTCTGTAGAAGGCACTCGGGGGCACGGTAATCTTTGGCACACCCACAAAACTGTAATAGGTCCACGTAGTGACACAACAGAACGATAGTGACACATCGTCCAAAGATTGTGAATTGATATAACCAGTTACAGCATGTGCAGTCCTCCGCAAACCGCTCTGGGCAGTGCTTTACTTGATGTTAAAGTGGGAGGTGAGCTCTTGAGAGAGTCCCTGTCAGCAAACTTTGAAAAATATTCCCCCCCCCCCTAAAAAAAAAAAAAAATAATAATCAATTCTTTTGGAAAAGAATGATACGTATTCCAAAAACACTTTAACATTTTGTGAAGTGACGGCTCACCGGCTTATCCTCGTGTATTTTTTTTTATTATTTTTTATCTACTCAGGGTAGCCACTTCAGTCAAATAAACTGTTCTCCCAGCGGGCCCTGCATAACATTAATATTACCCTTCTCTTTTCTAGAATGCCGAGCGCCTGGCTAGAAAGCAGAAGGTACCAGTTATAAAAGTCTTTGGTTTGACCAGGCCTGGTGGACGCTCAAATATAACACGTCACAGAATGAATTACAAATGTTTTTTTTTCAAATGAAGGAAAATTGAAATTGTTTCTAAGACGTGTGTGGTTTACATTCGATTTGTTTTAAAAGAAAAACACATTTTTGGAAGATTATGCACGGCAAACCAATCAATATTCCGGCTAACATTCGTGGGTGGTAATTAGCCCAGCAACCAAAGAGTTAATGTACCTGTAGGTCTGGTAAGCCATATCATAGTTAGTAGATGGAACGACTACCCCTATAATACCATGTATTTGTGAAGAATAGAAAGCTCTCCCAGTGAGGCAGCTTAAAGTGATGGGGGCCTTAAATGGGGTGCCTTAAATGCTTTTGTTACATCATGTTGAGAAGAATAGATTCACCTGAGCATTCTCGAATATACATCTATCTGATCTCGTGTATGTTTGTTTATCACATAGCTTTTAAGTTGAGTTATTCAGAATTTTCAAATGTCTTCCTACGCAAGCTTAGTTCGAATGACATTTGTTCTGCGCTTGCGCAAGATGCAATTTCGAGTTGGCTTATTGCTGTACCGTATCGACGCTATCACAGATTTTGAGAGTAAAGTTTCTTTTCCATTCAGAGTGATTTTGTCTATGTCACTTGTATAACTCGTACCTAGCCATTTCTACATTTGGACCAAGTTTGAAGTTTATGTCTAGAGTAGTTCCAAAGATATTGAAGGGCCAGTTTCCACGGATCAAAATTTGTGAGCGAAAACAATAGCTTCCAGTTTACGTCATGGGAGAAGAATAAGGTGCCAGAAAGAAATTTCAGAGGTAAAAATGTCAGAGGTAAACATGCCACAGGTAAAAGTGTCAGAGGTAAAAACTGTCAGGAGTAAAAATGTCAGAGGTATGTCAGAGGCTAATATATCGAAGTGAAATGGGGGTTAATATATTAATTACCTCTGACAATTTTACACCGAGCATAGAACAAAAACCAAAGACTAGGAATTGTCGCCGACGATGGACAGAAACTCGCAGCAAGTGATAATAATATTGAAGAGAAATAGAAAGCTACGGAAATGAAGACAACTAGACAAGAAACATGGTTTGACATTTTACAAACACAAATGCTATTTTTTTCCACACGCTTACCTTATTTGTACATGAGTTTTATTCTGACATTTTAGAGTAAAGCTTATTTTCCATTCAGAGTGATTTCCTCCTTGTAACTTATAATAATGTCTGCGGGACTACTCGTACCTTAAGACCTTTCTACATTTTGATCAATTTTGAAGTTTATATCTGGAGAAGTTCCAAAGATATTGAAGGGCCAGCTTCCCTAGATCAAATGTGAGCGAAGACAATAACTTCCACCTTACGTCATGGGAGAAGAATAAAACCAAAAACTAGGAATTGTCACCGACAATGGACAGGAAATCATAGTAAGTAATAATAATATCGGAAGGAGAAATAAAAGCTAAGAAAATCAAGACAACTAGGCAACAAACAAGGCTTGGCATTTCATTTACAAACACAAATACAGATGTTTGGGGAGGTGTCATGGCTTAGTGGATAAGACTTCGACTTCCCGACCTAGAGGTCCGTGGTTCGAGTCCATGCCGTGGCGGTTGTGTCCCTGGGTAAGGCTCTTTATCCCCATTACCCTGTCGCTCGAATAGGACGTACAAATAAAGCCGGAGGTCCCTTGTTGAGATAGAAACACCCCATCACGCACTTCATCGGAAAGAGAAGGGTGAAAACCCGGAGTTGTGGTCACATATCTACATGTATATCGGTTCTTGGGGCTGGTAATAGTGATTAATTCGCATTTCTAGTTCCTGTCATCTGTAATGATGGCAAATCAACAACAACAACAATAATAATAATAATAATAATAATAATAATAATAATAATAATAATAATAATAATAATAATAATAATAATAATAATAATAATAATGATAATAATTTGTTCCGCACGCTTACCTTGTTTGGCCATGATTTTTATTCTGAATTAACATTTTATTTAAAATGTTACGTTTATTTAGATTTTAAAATTAACATTTTATTTAGAATGGTACGTTTATTTGGATTTTATTATGTGTGTATATATTGGGTGGCCCAGAAAAAATGGACATTTTAGGGTTTTTTTCCCTAATTAAGCTTATCTTTATATTAGTCATCTGATAAACCATTTCTTTACAAGTAAAATGGCAAAAATATCATCCCCTTTGGTTAGGCATTTTCATTTTAAAGCCGCTTTTGAGAACCAATGTAAATTTGGTATGCGCGCTCCAATTTACGTGTAATTTATATGGGACGCCATCATTAAGACGTATCGTTATCACTTAACCGCTATAAAAGCTGAAATGCACTGCTTTGCAGATTTGGCACTGAAATGAAAGTTACCGAATAAAAATTGACTACCTAAGTGTTGTATTGCTCAGAAATAAAAATGCTATCAGAATATAGTGTAAAAATAGCAGTTTCTGTCTTGATAATAAAGGAAAAAATTAACGTATTTTGCCAAAAAATATTAGTGTCCTTTTTTTCTTCTTCACCACCCAGTATAAATATCTAAAGAGGGTGAGAAACAGACAGAGGGGGAGAGATAGACAGACAGACAAACAGATAAATAGAGACGAACATATATCTAGACTCAGAGGGACAGAACGCCCCACGCTGCAGTTTGGTCGCCAACAAACCCGCACCGGATGGTCCATCATCTAGATTAGATATGAAGTCATTATGTTTCTTTTCCAATAACATTAAAGGCAAGGAATCTCATTTGGACCCCTCCTGCAGCGCAGTAAAACATTACTCATGCCCTTAGGCTATTGATGAAGGACGTGGCTTTGAAATCTGAAGATGGGTAATTATCAAGAATTTGATAAATGCACCTAACAGTAACGGTCACTTAGACCGTTGTAGGTCCAGATGGTTAGACTCTGCGCGAAACTCAATGAACTAAACCATTTCATTCATATTATTTCAGCAATCATGTATTGATCTACGAATAATAATCTGCATGATATTTACTCATTAGATATGTCATGTTAGTAAATGTGTATGGTACACAGTTGTAAAGTTTAAATAAATATTACATATCGTACACAATGAGCACACATGCACTGTTGGGGCTGAAAGAAGACTTATAGACTACTAAGAGTTTTTACCTCTACGAGATAATAGTTCAAATCAAATTATAACAGCTACTGTAATTCAACTAAAACTGAGTTTCTATAGCTCATATACTTTGCTAAAGGTCCTTAGATGATATATTTTTCTATATATCAGAGTATTTACACAATGTTGATTTTTAGGCATGCCAAAGAGACGTTCTGCCTTAATAGGTCAATGGTAGTAACCTATATATCATACCAGTAGTATTTAGCACGAGCCCACGTCTGAATGTGCTGTCGAGTTTCACACGCTGAGCCAGTCTCATTTTAATCAAACGGTCCACCAGGATTAAACATGGGAAAAGAACTACTTAAACGAAGTAATAAAAGATGAGGACAAGCTACGTCATAAGAATGTGACGTCATTATTGCAACCACTTGACATAAGGGGGCAATAAACCATTGACTGTCTGTCGTAGGCGCCATTCACACTAAAGAGGAAGCGCCGATTTAGAGCGATCTTTACAGATCCATAAAACCTCTCCGATAGAACTTTTGTTTCTTCTCAATTTCAATGCATCGTAATGTCATGTTAATGAAGAACCAAAATAATGGACTGGTTTCGCTAGCATCGCACCCCACAATGCCATTGTCACATTGGCCTATTAAGACTAGTTTCGGAAGGTATTTAAGGCTTCGAAGCGCACCATGCATGCTGTCGGATCGGAGATTCGGCGGAGGGAAGGGGGAAGGGGGTCTTAGCGAAGTAGTGTCCTCACACACACACACACACACACACACACACACACACACACACACACACACACACACACACACACACACACACACACACACACACACACACACACACACACACACACACACACACACACACACACACACACACACACACACACACACACACACACACACACACACACACACACAAGACGTGCTGCTGACAGTCAAGTCTGGAATAAAGAGCAGCCCCCCTCCCTGCTCCCCCTCCCCCCCCCTAAAAAAAAAGAGCACAGGAAGAATGGGTCCGGGGTGGGATAACATGCACTCATGAATCCACCCCTTAAAAAAATCAGGCTACACCATTGGTAAACACTCATATAATTTTGCGAGTTTGGATGAGTCTGGTTACGGCAGCCGACCCCTTCATTGACGGTGATGTAACATGAGTAATCAAACAAACTGAAGTATGCGTCACCATACGTAAGAGCAGTCCCGGTATTGCGGCCTTAGTACCCTTTATCAACAACGTTCAGATGTGAGAAGCTATCGTACACGTGCTCATACCTATAAAAACAAACGTAAAATGTATTTTTCTGATATATTTGGTTCCATGTGGTTTTGTAACTGGTGTTTTGAAATGTTAAAATGCGTCAGAAATGTTAAGTAATTCACGCAAAGGGACCAACATCCTCTACACGTTGGCATTGAATTTAAGAACCTTATTTTCCACGATGAAACCTTACATAAATTACGACAAACACTCTAGTGACAAATACTCTACAGTATTTTCTGATTGAATTTTCCGTAAGACATGATACATGTATATCCAATAAAATTATGAAATAAAAAATAATTGTGGAGACGTTTCCATATGTAAGGATTCGCTGCTTTAAATTGGAACATAACAAACAACTCCTCAAAGAAATGTGATCAATACTTCCGAGCGTTTTTCTCGCACATACATCATTGAATACTGATATTACTTATGACGTGGAAATTGCAGCTCATAGGCAAATTTCTACTAACATGACAGTGTTTTCATGTTTGCTGTTTTTATTGCAAGTTTCCAGATTCTGTGAGTGTTTCCCTTTTCTTTTTTTTCTTCGTGAAATATACACAATGTGTGTGTGTGTGTTTTTTTTTGTAGATCGTTCACACTAAGAAAAATAAGTACTGCACCTTTAAAGGTGCAGACCAATGTCACACTGGGAACAACTTTAAAAGTGCAATTTTGCACCTTTCTGAAAGGTGCAAAGTTGCACCATAGAAAATAAAAAAGTAATCTTCTTTTTCTTGCAAACTGTGTGTTTTTGTGTGTAAACCGCAATTTACGTTCATTCCAGTGCTATTTATAGTATTTACATTATAATACACTTTATTAGTCAACATTTACAAATATTTAAAAACTCGTACAAATATGACCTTACCGGGGCTCGAACCTACGACCTTCCGCACGTGAGGCGGACGCTCTTCCCACTTGGCCAACACGCTGGCCGTGAAGTTGTGTATTTTCATAAAATTATATAGTCTTGAAGCCGAAGGTGCATTATTTTCATCCTTTTAAGGTGCAAACTTTGGACCTTTTCGTAATATATTCAAATTTCATGCATACCTTTTAAACAAAGGTTGTTTTTGACAACCTGAAAGCTTGTCTGAGCTTGTCCGACATAGATGTATGCAAGTTCCATTTTCCGTATTGAAATTGTATTCCTGGAAACAGATGATAGAAATAGCTCACACCAGGCTCCGGAAGAGAAAACATCTATAAATTTGCATAAATGTGCACCTAAAAGGTGCAAACTTGCAAGCATAATGGAGTGGGGCGAGCGCTCAGCCATGACAGGTGTAGATTTGCTCGAATACCGCGGCAGAAATTGCTCTGCACCTATGTGCGCACCTTTATTTTTTAGTGCGTTGTTCTTGTTTAAATTGAAAGAGTAAACAAAATAAGTTCTCTGCTTCCTATTTTGTAGTACCTTTCATCAAATGATATCAATTCAAATTGTAAAACACTTATACGTATCTATCTATCCACTGATAATTGTTCAATCTATTACTGCAATATTTATCCCATTCATGCAAAGGACATTTTCAATTTGTAAATATTTTAAATATTGTTAAACTATGCAGGTATACAAAATTCATTCCAATTTCTTTACGTTTACAAATTCTATATTTTGTATCATTGCGATACATCCTAATACTCCGTGTATGTGGTACATTATTATATTAATATATTAAAAAAAAATGCAATTTTAACTTCAAAGTTAACGAATGTATGATACACATATTTATTTATGATGTATTCATTCATCGTACGATACAAAAGTGGAAAATAAATTCCATTCAATCCATTCATTCATTCGTTCATTCATTATTCATTCATTTATTTATTCATTCTTTCATTCATTCATTATTCCTTCATTGATTCATTCGTTCATACATGCATTAATTTATTTATTCATTTATTCATTTAATCATTCATTCATTCATTCGTTCATTCATTCGTTCATTCATTCATTCATTCATTCATTCATTCATTCATTCATTCACCAATTGTCTTTCCATTGTACTATACAAATTTGTACGTGAGAAAGTTAACTCATACCTCGGTTCGCATACTTTATTTCCGTTGCTAGGTGTTTTGGTGATGTAAATTTCACAGAAACCTCATCCATTACTTCCTTGTTAGGTCCGCACTAACGACCTCTCTCGGTCAATTCCATCTGCGCACCAGTACAATAAACGTCATCACTACGCTTCCAGTGCATCGGAGTGTCATTTCTGTACATTCCAAACCCTTGTACCAATTAATTAGTACCTCATTTCTCTCTCTAAAAGATGTGAAACAGGTTGTGTTTCTCTTGAGTTCGAAACTCTCATATTCATGTAACTTAATCCCAAAATTAAACGTGACGCCATCGTACTACAACAGGGACAAGGCATTGTAACTCCTTATGTTTGTACCATTATTTCACCATTCTTCTATACTGTCTTCTTTTTCTTCTTCTTCTTTTTTTTCTTCTTCTTCTTCTTCTTCTTCTTCTTCTTCTTCTTCTTCTTCTTCTTCTTCTTCTTCTTCTTCTTCTTCTCACTTCTTCACTCTTTGTGCTCATTAGAACCTCTACTTGTCCCATATTTGGAACCTTTTAAGGTTTTTCAAAGAAGCCAAAAAAGGGTTCTAAGTGATTCTTTGGTTCTACAAGGAAGCATTTTGGGGTTCTTTATACAAACTTCGGGGTTCTTGATGGTATAAAGAACCCTATACAAAAATAGTAGGGTTCTTTATACCATCGACAACCCCTAAGGTTGTAAAAATAACCCTAAATATGCTAAATGGTTCCTTGCAGAACCACAAATGGTTC
>JZLH01S0071071.1:10478-27598 GCA_001188425.1 Eucidaris tribuloides
AAAGAGGAGATTATTTCTCAATGGTATCTTTGATTTTGGGTTCATGCGTAATGTCTGAGGTTTTACACCTCTCGTATTTCTGCATTTAGCGTCTTTCTTTTGCCATGCTTCTGAGTAACAAGACCTGTTTTTCTATATTTCTTTAGCGCTTATATAGACCCATTGTTCGGCACCATATGGTCATAGTTTGTAGCACAATGGTTTGATACCAGGATATAATAGATCGCCGTCCTAGCTGCAAAAGAAAGTATTCAATAAATTTGGAATAAATTACGCGGGAAGGCGGCGCTATTGCTTGTGTATTATTATGTTGAACAGAATACCAATCACCGCAATTCCCGGAGAGGTTATCTCGTGCATGCAATGATTTATCGCGCTACTTTTTAGCGTTGATTATCAATTTTCGTTCTTATGACTTCTAAGCACAAGTTTCGTTTTAAATGAAATTCGTCGCTTTACAAGCATAAGTTGTAATAATATTACATGTTACAGAACGTGGTTTAAGTGTTTAATTTTCAGTCATTTCATTATGTTTTTTTTCTATAAGAAAAGATGAACAAATCAGCGCAAAAAAACATCATTACACATGTAAAAAAAAATAAGCCCATATCTTGATCTTTCATATGAATTGCATTAGAAGCTGGCCCTCTTCTTTTCTGAAGTCTACTGGCTTATGAACAAAGTGCATAAAATGTGTGAAATGTAATCTACGTTGTATTTAAAAAAGTGAAAGAAATAAGAAAAAAATAATTGTCCACATTTCTAGAAAGATAATTTTCTTGCAGTTAGGTAATTCATGGTCCATGAAGGTCAAATGACATGAGCTTAAGCAATTTAAAACGACGTAGCAATTCATAGTGCAAATATAAATATCAAAACTCAAATACGGGGATATAAGAAATAATTACCCCCCCTTCCCCATCCCCACAAGTAAGCGACCCTATAGACAAACAGAACAGAACACAAATCCCAAAAACAAATGAATATGATAGAGGAACACACATTAACCAGATAAGGTCACCCATTTTGTATATGTACCGCTACTCCCCCCCGCGCCCCCCATCTATCAAGTTAACAATGAAAACAGATTCAATGACAATTAGCAGTAATCAAACTGATGTAATTATGCAATATATGAAATACGCTATCATAATAGGTGACATATAAATGTAGCCCATCGCATTTGACATGACTGTGGTATAGAGGCCCACCCCATTAAGTTTACGCACGGAATAGGAATTGTTTGATTTAGGGCTTTCTGAAAAAACAACTCAAGTAACGTAACAAAGAAATACAGATCAACATCAATATCAAGTATCAAATTTAATGAATTCAAATTGGTAACAAAATCATTACATGGTATAACCAAGTATATAAGATATGGAAACCTCTATCTCAATCAGCTTTCATCGTAGATTGCAACATAATTGCATTCTTGTTTTCATAAATCTTCAGACTTTTTTCTGAAAACATATTTTTTGGTATGCATTTCAGTTTACATTGACAAGTTATCGCATAAGTTTGGCAGCTATAAAATGTAGTTATAAAAACGTAGTTTTGATATCTATTTTTTCATTTAACTTATCTTCTTAGTCGTAGCTATAAGCAGTTTTCTGTTTAAAGCAGAAAATCAGCCCAAAATGCAAATGTTTGATAAGTATCAAAATTATCGTTCCGTAAGTGTGGCTACTTGTTTGCTTGTGTTTAGGGTGTCGTGTGCAAGCGGACACACGACTGCGCCACGCACTGATCAAATAACAATACATAGTTCGCGCGCTTCGTCCTGTCTTGCTATATTCATCCTAGGTTAACAAGATACCCGAGAGATCAATCCTTACGTCTGAGGCTCATTAATATTATGAAGCCGCCCAGTATAGGAACGAATTGTTAAATAATGAATGAAATGTTTGCAGAGAGAATTTAAGATGGCAGAATAAATTTCTGTTCATCTCTGTATTATCAAATAATGATAAAATAAGATCAAAATTTTATTAGCTTGATCTGTTATTTAATGACTCAGAAAAAGATTGACAGCACAGGATTCGAACCTCAAAAACCTATATATCCGGTCAGCGGCACAACCACCAGGCCACACTGGTAACGGCAATGCACGCTTACTTGTTACAAAATACCGCGATAAAGAGAATCAATACCTTACGTCTGAGCCAGTTAATATTTAATAAGCGCCCAGTAGGTAACGAATTGTATAATGAATGAAAAGGTTTGCAGAAGAGATTTAAAGAATGCAGAATAAATGTGGGCTGTTCATCTCTGTATTATCAAATTAATGATAAATAAGATCATTTGCTTGATCTAATTATCTTAATGACTCAGAAAAAGATTTGACTCCAAACGGATTGCGAACGGCTGAAACGTATATATCGGTCAGCGGCACAACCACCAGGGCCACACTGGGTTACGGCAATGGCCCACTGGCTTGCTTGGTTACAAATACCCGAAATCATCCTTACGTCTGAGCTCATTAATATTTAATAAGCGCCCGCAGTAGGAACGAATAAAATGATGAAAGGTTTAGCAGAGAGAAGTTAAAGATGGGCAGATAAATGTGCTGTTCATAGATCTGTATTATCAAATTAATGATAATAAGGAATCAAATGCTTGATCTATTATTCTTATGACTCAGAAAAAGATTGAGCCAACAGGATTCGAACCTGAGACGCTATATATCCGGTCAGGCGGGCACAACCACCAGGCCACACTGGGTAAGCGGCAATGCCACGCGCTTACTTGTTACAAATATCCCAGAATCAATCGCTTGACGTCCCTGAAGCTGCATTAATATTTAATAAGCCCCAGTATAGGACGAATTGTATTAATGAATGAAAGGTTTGCAAGAGAGAATTTAAGATGCAGATAAAATGTGCTGTTCATCTCTGTATTATCAATTAATGATAAATAAGATCATGCTTTGATCATTATTTTAATGGACTCAGACAAAGATTGACGCGCTAAACAGGTCGAAGCCTGAAGCCTATATATGCCGTCAGCGGCACACCACCAGGCCACGCTGGGTAACAGCAATGCCAGCGGCTTTACTTGGTTACAAATACCCGAGAAACAATCGCTTACGTCTGCGGCTCATTAATATTTATAAGGCCCCCAGTAGGAAAGAATTGTATTAATCGAATGAAAGGTTTTGGCAGAGAGATTTAAAATGCAAATCAATGTACTGTTGCATCTGCTGTATTATCAAATTAAAGGTATTTGGCTAACATTTACCCACAGTTAAACAAATGCTGAGCGCGCATATGAATTCCGCCCATGCTTTCCAGTGTCTTGATGGGGTCTTAAAAATGAAAGCCTGAGGAGGAGGAAGAGGTTGCAAAATGATTATTTTAGTGCTTTAAAGAAGTGAAATTGTAAGTTGACCAGATTCAGCTGTTGCCATTTCTCCCATAGACTTATTCGTGTGTAGCACTAGGTTAATCAAAACTCGCCCCGAGTTTTATTGTTTTATTCATCGCATAACTGTACCATTGGCAGTGTACCTTTTCGCAAACTTTTGTATTTCTAGGCGTGTTTATTTGTCCATTTGAAGCACCTACTATGTGCTCAGATATCAAAGTTTGACATTTTTAAATTGAGCTCTCACAATGTTTAGGGCCTATCACTTTAATGAATAAATAAGATCAAGATGCTTGATTTTATTATTTTAATGGACTCAGAAAAAGATTGACCCAACAGGATTCGAACTGAAACCATATATCGCGGTGAGCGGCCAACCACCAGGCCACGCTGGTAACGGCAATGCCACGGCTTACTTGGTTACGAGAATACCCCGAGAATCTAATCCTTTACGTCTGAGCTCATATAATATTTAATAAGCCCCAGTAGGAACGAATTTTATTAATGAATGAAAGGTTTGGCAGAGAGATTTAAGAATGCAGAATAAATTTGCTGTTGGCATCTCTGTATTATCAAATTTAAGATGAACTAGAGCTTTAATTCGTCACTGAGACGAAATTGGTTGATCGCGTACCGCTCGCGAATCATTAGATCTGAAGAGCATGGTCCAAACAATGCTATACGAGGACGTATCAATGCTTGCTTTAAGACTGTCGCTTTTCCCACTATAAATATCTGCTCTCCAACCTTAATCTGAAATTCGACGTGCGCGTAACTCGATTGTCGTGACGTGCGGCGCGTCGTGTAAGCACTAAGTGATGACGCTTATGCCCCTCACGTTACTGTTTGCCAAGTTTGTTTATCCTTTTCGAGCTCCAGTCATGTGATATGGACGAAAAACGATTTTTTGTTGTTGTTGTGACGTCAAAGATGACGTCAGCGGCAGGTCTGCATGAAGGCGATTCCTGATATGCACATCTATCCCATCAAGCTCATTATCAGAAGCAATGTAAACACGCCCAGGTTTAAAATTCAAACATGTTGTACCGGTATATGCTATCAAAATAGCAAATGTATGCTACGTATCAACATACCCGACACCTGCCAGACCAATGCTCTCCGAAACTAGTTAAAATGTTCTAATGTCGAAGATGAAGTGGTGCGCGGTGTCGAACTGTATGGCGGAGTTATGGGCCAAATACCGAAAGTATTGAAAACTACGAAAAAAAATGGCAGCCAAGCATTCAAATCAAACGCACGGCGTACACGTTAGGCGTGACGCGCGCGGGCGCTAGTGAATTACCACGCAATAATGACGCGTTTGACGCGGAAGTTATTGTGTATCAAGTTTGTTATCTTACTCGACCTCAGTCATGAAAATATGCGTGAAATACGATTTTTCTTTGTGAACATCATAGTATGAGTCACAACAGTTTTGGCATGGAAAGTGGATGCCTGAGAAAGTTATCTACGCATCATCGGCTATCAGAATATGGCAATAAAAAGTAGGGTCACGTTAATTCTGAGTAGTTATTGAGCGATTTAAGATATGGCCGTCATTCACGAGTACGCGCGCATGCGCGCGGCATTTACGTTTTCTTGGTGTAAGCGATCATTTTGGGTTCTGGTGGATGGGAAATGGTTCTAAATGAAGTAGAATTCAGTTAGACATCGCAAAAGAGCATCGAAAATGAGTGTTATTACTGTCGCGGAAAGGGGTGCGCGAGCGAAAAAAAAATCGCGCTGCGTACGCGCGCGCACACGAATCGCTGCCAAATGACCTGAAACGTTATAAGTGCTGTTTAATAACGAAGTCATTTCGGAGCATTTTTGAATTTGGACGCGCCCATACACGCGCGTGAGATGCACGCGCGCAAACTGGTTATGTCCAGCAGATGACGGCCTTGACGCTCAATTTTACGTTGGTCCAAGTTGATTGCATAATTGTATCTGCAATTACGAGATATTGACAAATGTCTGTTTTTACTAATGACGTCATAAAATGACGTTCACGGATGCTCCTATGACATTAACATGATTACGCATGCCGAGTATTGACATGGGAATAACTGCTGCTAAGTTAAAAGACTATTGGTGTCCATCGTTTTTGAGTTATCGTCTGAACAAAAAATGACCAGAAGTATACATGAATAAATAAAGAATTTTTACAAACTCTATGGTGAAATCCGCGGTTACGCGATGCAACCAATAGATCAAATGCTTGATCTGTTATTTTAATGACTGCAGAAAAAGATTGACCCAAACAGGATTCGACCTGAAACCTAGTACTGATTCCGCGTCAGATGTCAGTAGATAGAGTTCTTTGTAAGGTTCGCTTACCCAAGGCCAACTTAAACAAATGCGTTTATAAATGAACTTGTACCTTAATAGCCTATTTGTGTTTTTCGTAGGTAGGGGTATATATACTCGGAGCTTGGCAGTTAGAAACCTAGTTCTAATAAATGTTTTGTCAAGTGAACTCGTAAGTTTATGTATCGAGTTCTGATTATTTCGCGAGAGAACTCTAAGTTGGTATCGAAGTGTAACTTTGCTATCACCAGTTCGTATAAGAGTGCTCAAAGGTAGACAGTCTAAAGCCTCCAACTGTAAGTTAATTTAAATATCAACTGCTATTTTTCAATGTATTTTTACAGGATTGCTTCGCTTAAGTATACTTTTCTAAAGTATACATGAAAGTACAGTCTAATGTTAGTCATATGTTTTCTAGGTTTGGTATTGATATTTTGGCAAATACACAGAATTTGGAATGTTAACTTGTAAATTTTGAATTTGTGTTTTATATGGGCGGATAAGGCATAATATATTCTCAGAAAAATCATTATCTCGTGGTTTTGATAGTCATTATGATACCACGAACTACAAATCACTAGATAATGAAGTGAATTACTTTATGTTTTACTCATTTCGTGACTATTAAATATTGATCTGTGTAATGGATCTTATAAGTTAGTTTCCAGTATTACTGCTTTACAGTGTTCTGTAAATTTTGAACGTTGGATATTTCAGTAATGTGGCTTCTGGTTAATAGTCTTCATGTGAAATGTCATATAGTGTTATGGTTTTTATGCGGGATTTAAGGAAGCATCTGAATTTAGTGTTTGCACAAAATTGTATATGTAGAGCTTGTGATTATTATGTTGGGTGAGTATGTCAGAGGTCTTATTATGTTTATATATGCTTTCACTTTGATTATCAGTTTGGTTATACGCACGCACGCACAGCACGCAGCGTACGCATGTCAAAGGGCGTAGCTGGGGGGAGGGTGCACTGGGTGCACGTTTGCACGACCCGGCCCGCAGAGCCATAGGAGTTTCCCTAAATTAGCAAAAAAAGAAATTGGCACCAACCTTTCTTGGCTTCAAACGCCTGATTTCTGAGTTTAGTTCGCACCCTCACTAAGCATGTGCAACTCTGCCCTGTTCACCTCCCCGAGATGGCAGCCTCCCCATGCCCAAACCAGTAACGCCCTTGCCATGTAGCAACACGTTCGACCAAGATGTTTACGTTGTGATGGCACCTCAATCGTGAATAAAGACTTCGAAATTCCATTGCAGAGTACATTAAGCTATAGTGTGATGCTTGTTTGTGTGTCACGAATCAACGTCAGTTGGTGTGTTTTGTTGTTTGAAACTCCTCAGGAAGCAGTCGTGTGACGTGAGGCAGCCACAACTAGTAAACTACTAGCTACTACTACTACTACTAGCTACTACTACTACTAGCTAGCTGCTAGCTACGATACTACTACTATATACTAGCTACTACTACTATTACTACTATCACTACTAATTCCTAACTATACACTACTTCTACGCCCCCGGCCCAATATATAAAAAACTAAAAAAAAGTATAGACTCATACTGTTGAGCGGCTCACGCATTTCCCGCGCACGTTATCATGTCCTGCACTCCATTTCACATATAATCAACACGAGTCCAACGTCAGTCAGGTTGTGCTGAAAAATGACTTAGAACGGATGATAAGGAATTTTATGTTAGAAAATTCACCATGTTGTTGGGGCATAGTAGCAAGGAGTCGAAACCGCGCTCCTTTTGACTTCGCCCAGGATGGTGGATCGACATGCAAGTTATGTGGGCCAAGGCGCTGCAATAGGCGGGGGGCGCAGTCCCGATCCCCGCAATGAAATTAGTTGGGGGCCGGGCAATCTGTTTTCCCCTCTCCGCCCAATAAATTTTCATGCAGTTCATGAACTGTTATTCAAAGAATATGGTTGAAAATGCTGACCGCAAAAACATTTTTTCGAGCAAAGCAGTAAGCCAACAAGCCGGGGAAGGGGGCGACGAGATCATGAATAACAATTTTTGCCTGCCAAAAAAATATCTTTCCCAGCCAAATAGCATAGAAGAATTGCGGGGGGGGGGTCAAATTAAAAAAAAAAAAGAGTGAATTAACCCCTAATTGTAATTAGTTTTGAAAACAATAGGACCCCCCCCCCCGTGGTGCCACCCCTGGATTCGAAAAGCTGTGTAAATATAAACGTAATAATAAAAATACTACAGTGTAAACATAACTACAGTTTTTCGAATTTGGCGCGCAAAATTTAGGCCCTTTTCTTAATTTTCACAGTCCATCCGAAAAAATTGATCACTATAGCTATTAATGCACCAGTTGGATGCAAAATCTACTACATTGCTACTTCTAACTGCTACTAAAATCTGGCTATGCAATAGTAGTAAGCTATACTATACTACTATATTAATGGTGTAGGGCCTACTACTCTACTATATTCAGCGTAGTACATGATTTCTACTACTGCCAACATCAGTAACGAGCGCTACTTCTTTTTCATAGAAATATGTTACCAATTAATGATATATTTCCCACTAGCACGGTAATCATTTTATTTATCCAGCATCACTTGAAGTGTGCACTCTGTAAGGCCCTAGTGACTGCAATTAATGTCAGTGCATTGTCGTTCTATTTACCGCGCTGCTAGGCTGTAAGTCGCGTATAGCGAACAATGGATAATGACATATTAGCCACATTGCTATAATTTGACGTAGGGTCACGGTGATTTACATGCTATGCACACAATGATCGGCGTTATCAAATTTCATAACATCGGTCAACACACAGTGATAAGGAACGTATTCGCTAGCATTGTACACTGAGCAGCGTTTTTTGTTGGCTATTATTAGCGTTTGCAATGCGGCCCTAACGCAACGACTCGATTCATAAGCACAACCACAACTGAGATAGATAACTAGTATCCATTCCAAATCATATCACACTGACGATACTATAATAAAATCATTTGCATGTGGCGATAATCATCAAGTCTTATAGGCGTTGCAACGTGCAAGTTTATACGCGTTCGTACGCTGTATCGTTCGAAAACGCGTATAACTTGATAAGCGTTCATGACGTAGTTTCTGCATATTGCTTAATACACGTATAGGACGCACCCACAGTGCGTTCTCTGACCTGTAATTCTGGTCTGTCATTATGCATGGAGTACAGATCGAGCAAAAATGAATAAAGGAAGGAGAAGGAGGTTACAAAGAAAGAAAGAACACAAACAAGAATGAGAAAGAGAGATTGAAAGAAAGATAGAAAGAAAGAATAGAAAGATGATAGAAAGAAAGACGGAAAGAAAGATAGAGATACAATAGATAGAAACATAGAAAGACGGAAATTAAGTATGGAAAGAAAGATAGAAAGTTTAGAAGCGACAGAAAGAAAGATGGAAAGATAGAAAGAAAACAGGAAAGAAAGATAGAAAAAAAGATTAGGAAGAAAGATAAAACAGTAAGAAAGATGGAAGATAGAACGAAAAGATAGAAAGATTGATGGAAAGAAAGATAAAAAGATAAAAGAAGAACGGAAAGAAAGATGAAAGATACAAAAAGATAGAAAGATAGAAGACGGAAAAGAAAGATGGAAAGAAGATGAAAGAAGATCGAAAGTTAGAGCATCAGAAGAAAAGATAGAAAAAAATGGAAGAAAGATATATACAGTAAGAAAGATAGAAGATTGATGGAAAGAAAGATAAAAAGATAAAAGAAAGATGGAAAGAAAGCGTATAAGAAGAAAGACAGAATGATAGAACGAAAGATAGAAAGATACTGTACAACAAAAGTAGAAAGAAAAGGAAAAAGAATGAATGAAAGACAGAGAAAAACAAATAAAGATAAGAAAAAAGAAAAAAAGATTAGAAGGGAAAGAAAGATGGAAAATGGATGTATAAGACAGAAGAAAAAGGAAGAAAGAAAGATAGAAAGAAAGAAAAGAAGAAAGATAGAAGGAAATTAATGAGGAAAAGAGAAAGAGAAGGTATATAGAAATGAGAAGAAAATCAAAGAAATTTAACAAATAGGGACGCAGTAAGGAGAAGGATGAAAGAAGAAATGGACAATATAATATACTGAGAGTGTCAAATTCGTAAGCGCCCGCCAGTTTAAACACGTATTGCTAGGCCAGGCCGGTCGTTCATACGTCCGTTTACCGCGTATTGTTGTAGCGAAGTACGTTCGAAAACGAGGCTGATTAATATGTCAGATATGCTTATACGCGTTTCGAAGCTGAGTTTCTTTGTACGATGGCATTCACACGGGGAAATTTATACGTACTCGTACGAAACTCAGTTCGAAACGCCGTATAAAAGCACGTATGAACGCCCTATTAAACACTGTAATAGCAGGCAGAACAACACCAGTACCGTATAGCTCTCGACTGTTACGCTGGTTACTGGGGGGAAAGTAAACGCAGCAAGCAAGGAGTTATATAGCGCGACCGTTGACATAATCTTAACCACTAATTAATCATAATTATATTAGGCATGTATGATTGCGATGAATTCGTTGGCCATTACAGAATATAGCCAGACGGCATATTCTAACCTAACAGTCCGATAATTTCTGTAGTGTGACACTGTCACCTGTAAGGTCATTGCTTTAGACAGATAAAAGATCATAGCCTATACGTTTTCGTATCATACCAATGCCCCCATGACTCGTGCCTAACATCGGCGGCTATATAGAAATATGCATTGTATTTGATAAAGTGCTTCGTGACGTACAAAGGGGAACAGAACGCCGGAGACGGCCGGCATTGGTACCACAGTAAACATATTCTCTGCACAGGCCGCTACATCTAGAATCTTCTGTTCTGTTGCGTCCCATAAGGACCGCATGACTTCGCAAGCAATTACCGCAACGTGACGCATGCTCCGTGATCCTCTAGATCCTTCTATCTGAGTCGCGGCCGCTATTAACGACCGCAGTATTTCGCAACAATTAACAGCATAACACATGCTCTATGGTAGGGCCAGTAATTTTGCGCTCGGCCCTCTAACGACGCGCAGTAGCACGCTTACTCAAAATAAACCAGGCGGCCTAGTAACGACCGCATCGACTTTTGCAGCACGTTCTCGAATATTAATTCATATAATATTCGCTAAAAGAATTCTTTTGTGAAATCATCATCATATCATACAAGGAGGACAATACAGAACATTCACCGTTTTCCATATACACCGTATAAGACGTTTTGTCATAATACATCATTTTGGTGCGATATCACCTGTGAAGCATATACATCACGGGTAAGTTGAAGTGCGCGTAGTCAACATACTTTATATAATTCATATAGTGACATTCTCTTGACTGAGTGATGTGTGTGTGTCGACAGCATATTTAGCAACATGTCATGTTTGCTTTTTTTTTTGTCGACTTGAAATGAATCAATACAGAGGAAAGTGAGAGTAAAAATTACAGTACATCGAGGATTTTTCTTTTTAATTGCCCTTTACTCTTCAAATTTCATTTTAAGAGAGTCTCTCTTCGCTATGTAATTCATTCAGAAGGCATGTATGGCGGATTTAAGCCGTAGCCGTAGATAATTATTATTACTATTTTTATTGAAACATGTTCAGAGGCTCCAGTAGTACAGGAACTATTTATGTTCCGCCATATATTTTTTCTTTTCTCTGTTTTCTCATTTTAATCTCAGCGCATGGGAACATTTTCACTTGATGTGTTATGCGCTATTAAAAGCTGGTGGTATTATTATTATGATTATTATGACCATGGATTATTATAGGTTTTCCCAGGCCATTTCGGTCATCTTTTTGTGATATTTCATGCGACTTTTAATTCAGCTTTCGTCTCCGCGGAGATCGAGCCGTGTAATACGATATTTTCAGTTTAGTCATTTGCCTTTTAGATTAGTATATGCAGCAGGTTCAAATATTTTCATTCAGAATGGTCATTGTCATAATAATTCGTGCTGGCTATCGAACGCTGATCAGAAATGTTAGAAATAAAATTCGTCTTTGTTTCAGCGAATATTCACAGCAATGTTATTTTATCTCAAATTAGTTCCCATACGTAGTAATGCTCTGACGTTGTGTTTTAGCTGTATGTTATCTGTTTACATGTCTGTACAGTGTTTGTGACTGTTTGAGGTCTGAATATAAAAGTTTTAGATGATTATTCACGTAAACTGTTAGAAAGGTAGATGTTTAGAAGGAGTATGAGAAAGTGTCAAAGAATATGTCTTATATATGAAATATAGTGAATGTAACAGTGTATATATTATTGAGCACTTAAGAGTTTAGAAATTGGACACCAAGTTTAAGTGAGTTTGACAGCACGATATGTTTAACCTTGATCAAGTTTTACAGTAGGTGATACAGAATAATTTTTGAGAAGCGTTTCCTCTCTAAACCAGTAAGGGCGAGCCGTGTGTGTGTTTTTCTTATCATAAGATGCACATTAGAAAAAGGGAAGTAGATAATAAAATCATATTTATCCCCCAGAAATAAAAAATTCTTGTCACGGCTTAAAAAAACAGACGAAACTTAATGAGATTCTGACGAAGCTGGTCGCAAGAAAGACGAAATTATTTTTTTTACCTACAAGTGTTCTCAAAATAATTGTGCAAGTCAAAAGCGCTCCCCTTAAGTAATGAAAGAAAAACATTTTGTGACTCATGCTTACATCACCTTCAAGTCATAGTCTAGCTTTCAATTTGCGCGTTTTTCGTGTTCAATTTGCTTGTTTTACATCTTGAGATATGTTCAATTAACAACGAAAGGTAAAATCGACAAATGGCGCACTTTTAAGGCTACAGTCAATATAGCATCAGGCCCTCTTCCTGTAAGAACTGACACAGATGTGATTTCCCCGTTTTTGTTGTTTACAAGATATCTGCGAGAATTAAAGCAAGTAAAATTGAGCAGAACAAAGCAGTATTGACAGCTAAGACTGTTGGCCGCTTGATGTTGACGTAAACATGTGTCACAGCAGTATTTTCTAATTGGTCAAAGAGGCGCTTTTTTACTTGAAGCAATTTTTTGAGAGCGTGCTGCAGCAATGTCTCAAAAAAATGCTGCAAGTAAAAAGGCGCCCTCTTGGCAATTAGAAATAATCTGTGACATTTATGCTTACATCACGCGTTCAGGGTTAAAGTCTTAGCTTTCACATGGCCATTTGTTCTGTTCAGTTTGCTTGTTTTATCTCGAGATATGTTGTCAAAAACGAAGGGGTGGAATCACCAATTTTGTCAGGTTTTACTCCGGACTTGGATAAAAGTGGCACAATCGCGATTTTACCTTTCTATTCAAATTATATATCTGCAAGATTAAGACAAGCAAATTAAACAAAACTAACGGTATCTGAAAGCTAAGACTAGCACCCACGTTCGTAAGCATCATGTCATGAAGAGTATTTCTAATTGGCCAAAGAGGAGCGGTTTTCACTTGGCACAATTTTTTTTTAGACACAAGAGCGGTGCAGCAGTGACTGTGACGGATGAAATGAGATAGTAGTAATTGGCAAAGACTGCGCGAAAACAGTGGTTAAACAGATTCGGAATGTTGTTAAACTGTTTTGACAAAAGACGAAAGTTAAAATTAGCATTCGCATCGCCCTGGCATTACGAGACGAATGCTGAATTAAAAAACTTGCATGTTGATGAAAATAATTTGAAAATGGCAGGGAAAACGCTATAATAGTTCTTCTTCTTCTTCTTGCTTTCTTCTTCGTCTTCTTCTTCTTCTTCTTCTTCTTCTTCGTCTTCTTCTTCTTCTATCGCTTTCTTCTTGTTATTATTATTATATTGTTATTATTATTATTATTATTATTATTATTATTATTATTATTATTATTATTATTATTATTATTATTATTATTATTATTATATTATTTATTATTATTATATTATTATTATTATTATTATATTATCATTATTATTATTCCGATGAACTGCACAATATAGCGCTGTCAAGTTAGCGTCGAGCTGTAGTGCATGAACAAAAAAAATATTATGTCAACATGTACAGAGCGACAAGGAATGTGGGTCTGAACAATGCGCGACAGTTGCCACCAGTATAAATATTCTCATGGTTTTGAACGGATGATTTGCAAATTTTCATTCTCCGTGCTCTCATCTGCCATGAAGGTCTTCGTAAAGCATATCGTTATTTTTGTTATTCTGTTAGCAGTAACGCCAGACTCTACGCCATTTTGAAATGGTCATTTTTGCGTGTAAATAATAATTGGTATCATGACAAGGGTGCAACAAGCCAAGGTAGATAGCTGAAAATGGCGTTGAGTTTAAACATAAAACCAATAATAGTAATTTTTATCATATAAACAGAATGGAATAAAAATGGTTAGCACATACAACGTGAAAATAAGCTAAATACGTGGCTAAACATTACAGTACATATATACAGTGTGTCCCGAAAAAAGGAAAACGAGATTGATGAAGGATATTTTTATATCTTAGCAACAAATATGAAGAAAATCTTACATGGGTTGGAAAGTATACTTTCTCTTTTAATTGATAGCGCAGTCACAGAGATTCTCCATTTAGCGCATGATTGCAGCAACAGACAATAAGAACGGACACAGTCAATGAAAAAAAATTCGATATTTGCAGCGAAGCAAATTTGAATTCAACTCTCATGCTGAATGTATTCAGAATATCTTCGAACATTGAATACATCATTGAAAGCGCGATTTTATAATTCTTTCATAATTATGATACCACATTTGTGAAAAATAGCGATGTATCAGTGAGAAAAGACAATTTGAAAATTAAGATGCTTGTTTTCAAAATGTTCCAAATGCATTCATTAACGCCTGTTTCCCCTGGTTTGGCAGCCAGGCAACCAAGAAATTACCTGCGAAGCCGGCGTTTACACTATGTCGCCGGCAGGCCACGGCAACCAACGTTTCAGGCCTCCGTGGAGCCAAAACGGGAATGGACGTGAGATAATGCGAGACGGTACGGCTGGGGCGAAACGTGACAGTTCCGTATTGCCGTGGACGCCGGGCCAGACTTTTAACCATCCAAAAAATTTGCGCAACAGTAGTACAGCGGTTACAGGATGAGAAACGTAGTAGGCCGTAGGAAAACGGGGAACGCAATAAAACTCGACAGTAGCGTTATAGCCGTAAGCAGCACTTGGAGGTGATCCGTAGTGGGTCCTTTCGCGTGGTTCACGTCCGTCCCGTTTTGTCCACCGGTGCACTGAAACGTGGTTGCCGTGGCCGCCGGGACATCAGTGTAACGCGGCTGAACATGACTCGGGCCGCATATTGTTGTACGCGAGCATGATATTGTGTTGAAAGACCTCAGCCGTGCGTGAATCTTATTTTCTGCTCGCTTCCGAGTTCTCGAATTGATTCATTCTAAATATTCACGCTAAACGGCCATGTTTTGTAGGCTTGTTCTCCGGCATACATTATTCATTTTAAAGCATTGAGGTGTCCGATAAAAAAAGAAATTATGATTTTTTATGTCATGCTTTTTGTTTCTTAAAAATGTTTACATTTACTAGCCATGAGATGCAGCTCAAAGATGGATTTATGGCGCGTGCAAATGAAATTTTTGTAGAACCCAATATCCATTGTTTTAATTCAATAATGCGTGAATCGGTGAATTAACCCGGGGGGGGGGGGTCGGATTTTATTATATATGTTAATTTTATACAGTGTGTCCCAGAAAAAAGGAAACCGGATTTCATGGCAAAACTATTTTATCATAATGAATAATTTCTTCAATGAATTAGGTATGATTGTAAAGCTCTGTTCCTCTTCTTTCATTTGATACATAACTTATAATTCACCGTTCACGCATTATTGAATTAAAACAATGGATATTGGTTCTACAAAAATTTCATTTGCACGCGCATAATCCATCTTTGAGTGCATTCTCATGGTAGTAAATGTAAACATTTTTAAGAAACAAAAGCATGACATAAAAAATTCATAATTTCTTTTTTTATCGGACACCTCATGCTTAAAAATGAATAATGTATGCCGGAGAACAAGTACAAAACATGCCTGTTTTAGCGTGATATTTAGAATGAATCAATTTCGAGGAACTGGAAGCGAGCAGAAAATAAGATTCACGCACGGCTGACTTCACACAATATCATGCTCGGGTACAACAATATGGGCTCCGAGTCATGTTCAGCCGCGTTTACACTATGTTCCCGGCGGCCACGGCAACCACGTTTCAGGCCACCGTGGACAAAACGGGACGGACGTGAGACCACGCGGAAAGACCCACTACGGATCACCTCCAAGTGCTGTTACGGCCTATAACGTACTGTCGAGTTTTATTGCGTTCCCCTCGTTTTCCTACGGCCTACTACGTTTCTCATCCTAACCGTGACTACTGTGGCAAATTTTTTGATGGTTAAAAAGTCTGGCCCGGCGTCCACGGCAATACGGACTGTCACGTTTGCCCAGCCCGTCCTCTCGCATTATCTCACGTCCATCCCGTTTTGTCCACGGAGGCCTGAAACGTGGTTGCCGTGGCTGCCGGGAACATAGTGTAAACGCGGCTTTCGCAAGGTAATTTCTTGGTTGCTGGCTGCCAAACCCAGGAAACAGGGTTAATGAATGCATTTTGGAACATTTCTGAAAACAAGCATCTTTAATTTTCAAATTGTCTTTTCTCACTGATACATCGCCTATTTTTCACAAATGTGGTATCATAATTATGAAAGAAGATAAAATCGGCTTTTCAATGATGTATTTCAATGTCGAAGATATTCTGAATACATTCCAGCATGAGAGTTTGAATTTCAAATTTGCTCGTGCAAATGATTTCATGACTGTGTCCGTTCTTATTGTCTTTGCTCAGTCATGCGTAAATGGGAATCTCTGTGACTGGTATCAAATTAAAAAAGAGAAAGTATACTTTCCAACCATGTAAGATTTTCTTTTCATATTTGTTGCTAAGATATAAAAATATCCTCATCAATCTCGGTTTCCTTTTTTCTGGGACACACTGTATATATGTACTGTAATGTTTAGCCACGTATTTGTTATTTTCACGTTGTATGTGTAACCATTTTTATTCCATTCTGTTTATATGATAAAATTACTATATTGGTTTTATGTAAACTCAACGCATTTCAGCTATCTACCTGCTTGTTGCGTCAATGATACCAATTATTATTTACACGCAAAAATGACCATTTCAAATGGCGTGAGTCTGCGTTACTGTAAACAGAATACAAAAATACGATATGCTTTACCGAAGACCTTCATGCAGAGAGAGCACGGAGAATGAAAAATTTGCAAATCATCGTCAAAACCATGAGAAATTTATACTTGTGGCCACTGTCGGGCATTGTTCAGACCCACATTCCTTGTCGGTCTGTACATGTTGACATAATATTTTTTTTTGTTCATGCACTACAGCTCGACGCTAACTTGAGGCTATATTGTGCAGTTCATCGTTGAATAATAATA
>JZLH01S0071075.1:0-21180 GCA_001188425.1 Eucidaris tribuloides
AACCAATGGAGAGTTCCCCACACTTTCATCTAAAAAGCTGGTAGAGTTGTCAATTTAACAATCCTTCATAACAAGGATCAAATAAACTTTGAACAAACATAACTCTTGAACCAAATTTGTTCAAACTTTCACTAATTTCCTTCTTGTATTGTTCTGTAATCTCTGAATGCACAAATGTGTCTGGGTTTCATTCCACTTTAAGATATTGTCCTCACGCTTTTCCGAACCAGTTTGATGTCGTCACTTCTCCTCTCTATCACGTCTATATCTTTCCTTGAATAAAACATCCTATATGTGCGAGATAGAAATACAGGCTTCGCTGTACCTATACTTGTGGCTAAATAGCTACCTTTTTTGTAGTCGTTTTTCTTTTAGCACGGGTTCACAAAAACTCGGAAGAAAACGTGTTCAAAGATAAGATTTCGGTTCATCGACAATTCTACCAAAATATAACAGTCTAAACGCCATGGTCGCCTTACTCTCGGTATATTTGCAGACATAGGGCTGTCCGTCAGTACACGTCCAATCGTCCCAGAAACCATAAGTGGTAGCCTTGACGCATCCCCGCTGTGGACCACCCGAGGGTTCCCCGCTGCCCCACGCTGTGTAGTGTACGGGCCATCCGTCCGTCCAAGTATAGACTCCAGAGGACTAAAAGGAAATATAAAAAAAGGTAATGGGTATGTATAACATGTACTTCTATTGACATATATTCTTGAACAGAGTGCTACAACAATTCTCCAGCTGTAGTGTAAAGAAAACCTTTCAAACACCCCTCTTTTGCCCAAAGTGGGGCGTTAACACCCCAAAACGCCCCCTTTTCCCGGAAAATTGATGCATTTTTTGTCAAAAGGGGGTGTTTTTGAAATACCAAATAACCATGAAAACACGAAATAAATGGTGATTTTTCTTAAGCAGACGTGTCTGATCTTTCAAATGAGCTATAATTCAGATAACCTTAACACATTATCAACCCATAGCATGACGATAATGGGTATGTATAACATGTACTTCGATTAACATACATTCTTAAACAGAGTGCTACAATATTCTCCAGCTATAGTGTAAAGAAAACATTTTAGACATGAATCTTCAAAAAAAGTGTTAAGAAAATTTATCCACTCTACATGGCATCTTTCACGGTTCCTAATCATTAAAAAAAGGTTGGAGTGCAATTTATTCTGAGAGTTATATATTCTGAACTTAAATAATTCAGCTTGCACATTTTCCCCAAACTATACAAATAAAATGACTCAACTTGGGTGGATTCATTTGGCGGACAAGGCAATATGTTTTTGACATGGTTATATAGATTAGACGGTGGTCTTTATTCAATCTTTACTCCTGTTTCCAACTTCGTTCTTTTTATAAGTTTAAATGGATTTTCCTATGTCGGTAAGAAGTACATGTTTCAATATTTTGCTGACTAATTTGAGCTTGAGATTTTTCACAGGATTGTGGATCAGTGACTTTTAAATTGTTAGTAAACAGGCCACAACAAGCCGGAGTTGTAAATGATTTACAGACCCCTGCTCTCCAAATTCATAAGATTGAAAGTAAATCTAACTGGTTGTAGTCACGGACCAATCCAAAATGGGACTGAAATTTTAAATCGAATAAGATTGAATTCTAAATTTATTAAATTGTAACATTGAAGCTAAATCAAGATCGTTTCCTGATCGCAATCTATTGCAATCCAACAAATTTAGGAAGTGGGAACCGGGGGCCGGTTGCACGAAACCGTCATAACTCCAGCGCTATAGTTGTCACTGATGTCTGGAGATATGACGGACAACTATTTGCGTTTCACGAAACCATGACATCTCCAACTCCAAGCGGAATCGATAGTAAACTAGTCTTTGTCATAAATGGTATGATAACTTGCGACATTTGTGACATGCTATTCCAGCGTTAACTGAAATTATGGACAAATTATTTGATTGAAATTAATAGGAACAGATTTTTATCAACATAAACCATCACATAATTACAAACGATACACGCTTAATAACTCTGAAGTATCAATTTTTCCCGTTTTTTCAAATAGATAGCACATGATCAGATAAAATAATGACCCTCCAAGGTTACGTAACTGCATTAATTAATTTTGCAGCTTTCATTCACTGCTGCACTGTTTTTTTATTTGGTCTTTTTAATGTCAATATTTATATTAGTGTGTCTTTTGTTCTTTCATATTAATTCTAATTTAGTTTTAACTAGATATTGAAATGTTTATTTTAAGTTGTATATACACATTTTTATTATTTTTAATGGGACAGCGCTTAACAATGATTTTACAACCACCTAAATAAACAATAGATGTCATACAGATTTAAAGAAAACTTCCATATCACTGAATATCTTCGACATGTTTGGGATAAGTGATCAATTGAAAATCATTTAAACATTTAATAGCATGATTTTGAAGGGTTTTATTATTGTAAAATTACTATTTTTGCTGGTATGTATTGACAATTTGTGGATTCTTGGAATGGCTAGTGCATAGTGTAAACTGTAGGTGGAACGTACGACTTATGACGGCTCCAGAGCTGTCAAACTTTTGTACGCTGGAGTTACGATGTAGGGGTTTCGTGAAACGCCATTTTCACTTAACCCTTGGCCCAGTTGTCGGCGAGATAAGATGTAGCTTTCGTGCAACGGGCCCCGGAGGCTGCTGAGAGTGATGCAACATCCTTTTTTTTTGAGGGTGCATAAACACTCTGACGAATTTTGCGTCTATCAAATATCTGTTATCACCATTTACAAAAAATACCTTTGTTTGCAAAAATAAAGTGTTGTTTGTATGCCCCCCCCACCTCCTCTCAGCGAGACCAACTCATCAATTTTGTATACGAATCTTTCTCGGACATTGTGAAATGCATATTAGTATGTCATTTCGAACAGGTCCTACGAGGCGTCGGATTCCTGGGGGGGGGTGGGAGGGGCGATCGCCAACAATGAAATATTGATGAGAGAGCAAACATTCATTTGGCCCTCACCCAGATCCATTTGGCGACTTGAAAATTCATAATATGCCATACGAAGAATATGTTTTAAAGCCATTGGCGAAAGCATTGGAAACTATTGAAAACTCAGCATCAAAATAACATCAAAATATACAAATTGTCAAATTCTATATTCGATATTGCGCCGCACGAAAAAAATGACTTTTACTTTGCCCCCCCCCCTCCCCCTCCATTCGATAACACGACATCTACGCCCCTGGGTCGCTCCGACTGATCAAGTGGGTCCTATCCAGGCGTTTATAGAATTGGATGACTCGTATATCAGTCTCAATGAAAGGCGTCTTCGTAGGCGTTCGCTTTGCTAAGCTAGATTCGAATCCTTCGCTAGCGCAAGCATGCCTGAGCATCTGTCAAAGGTTTCGCGTTCACCCAACGAACTTCGAGCAGCATGGAGCTAAGAATTATAACCAGGAATACACTATGGAAATCACATCATTGGGGCGATCGTGAGGCAGGGATCTGAAAGAACACAAGTTAATGATGCCATACTAAATACGGATTTTGTGTAGGTAGAATGATTGATATTGTGAAAAGAGGAGGCACAGCGCAAATGAATAAAATAATACAACAATAAACACTGTTGATGCAACATCAGCTTTCTTTAAAGGGCTCTTCATCATTTAGAGTTGCATCGAATTTATATTCACTGACAAGAAATCTTTGCTGATAGGCACACTTTTCGTATAAAGTGTGTTGCCTTATTTTGAAGTGGCTACTGAGTTTAATCGTGGATGGAATGACGCCTGCTAAATTTGGAGTTCTGTGAATTTCTAAAATATTAGTCGTGTCTAAAAAATAGGTCCAACCGCGAAATTATTTTTTTTAATATATAAAAATCATATATAAACATAGTTCAAATTGTTGGTATATGTACAAAGCTAAAGACATACTTCCAGATGCAATTTTTTTATGTCATTTGATTGTGTCAGTCCTGAGATATATTGAATTTTCTGCAATGACGCAAAATCGCGTTTGTCCCAGTTTACTGTATGTGCCGTATGTGCATGCAGTAAACGCAATGAGAGTATCTGAAAAGTATTGTGTAATCGTTAAACTTAGCTGAACGAATAGATTTTTCAGGTAGTACATTTCTGATTTCCTATTATTTGCCGTACAAAGGAGGTACATAGTTTTGACAAATGGGCTAAAATGAAAGAGATGTGCACATCATCATGATGTCAGTGTGAACGCAGTCTAGTAAACAGAAGACATGAACATGTGCATTATCATTTCAATGCCGAGTAAGGTTTATTTGTATTTGTTTTTTATTTACTAGATAATCAGAAATAAACATATTGAAAGAAAAAATGCATTTGTTATTTGTTTTATTATTGATTTTTGTACTTCAGTTGTTATGTGTTATGTAAGTAACAATACCACCAATTCAGTTGTCATTATGACCAATACACAAAAGTGGGACAAACATGATTTTGCCTGACTGCACAAAAGTAATCATAACTTTTGACTTATAAAAGCAATTTAAATGGGATTAAGTTTATCTGAAGAAAATTTATTCTGCTTTAATATGACACCAATTACACATACCTTTTGATAAAATTACATACCTTAAATATTTTTCTCCCGATTTGACCATTTTTTGAGACACACTGTACGTACATTTCAAGGGTAAAAATATCAAATAATCCGATACCACAAGACCGACAGTAGGTGTTTATCAAAATTCTCAAAAGATGTTATTTTTTTTATAGAAGTGACCTAAAGCATTATAATCAACAATATATATGAATGAATGGAATTTATGTAATTATTTTCTGCTGCAGATTTACGTATCAACAGGATTTTGCCAAGAGTATGGCAATATGCGCTCGCATTTCTGGCATTTCTCTGCGTCAGTTTCAAAAACAAACGTGTGTTTAGAACAGGTTTAATTATGTTTACTTCAGTCATGTTCCAAACTCACAAAACTTGGAGGAGATGGCGATGATTCATTTTTTTTTACATTGTAAAAATCTTAGCTTTTATACTGATTTGATGACGATGGGTTACTCTCTGCGATTATAGGTGCCACAGATGGCATCGAAAACAAAACGTAACTATACCATAAATGTCGAGCTAAAAGGGAGAAAAAAACAAGATGGAAGAAATATATAACACAAATCCGTTTGGAAAAGCATGTTAGTCTTTCCATTCTCGGGTGGCAAAGATGATTTACTATGTTAGAAGTCTTTCAGAAGCCAGGGTAAATACATCTTCGGAGTTCACGGGAAATGACAGGATTTGAAGCAGTCCTCACTTTCGGATATAATCATTCTAGAAGTTCACTGTTCTAGGGTTCTGATGGGAATATTTTGTCGTCAAGTCAAATGTTTCTTTATTGTCGTAACATAGCTATCACAAACCACAGCTACAGGCAAATCTGTTATGTAGCTTTTTGTATGAGCTAATTTCTACCATGACCAGACTTTAATTCCCAATCACTATGTTTTTTAATCTCTTCAAGTCACAGAATTGAAACAGATCCTTCCCGCCTGGATTTACACTTTGGTCATTGTATACATTTGTATATGATTCCCCTCATTTGGTTCTTGGAGAATGTTTTGACTCCTCCCACCTGTCTCACTGCTCTTGAAAGATTCAGAGCTTTTGGTAAACAATTACACACGACATGGATAGAAGTCAAATTGGTGTCAAACGCATTTGCCTCTCAGGTTCTTACACCATTTACCGACTTTTTCTTGATCATCATTATGCGATAAATCTCTCCAAATTTACTAATTGAATCGCCGCATTCTAAATCCAAAATCTAAAAGACAAAATGTGTCTGACCAAACACAATACCAGCTTTGTTTCCATCACAAGGTGTATATAAATAGGGTTGATTGAACATTGATTCAACATACCGACGGGCATCTGACAGGCGTAGGGTAGTTGACGATCACAGTTCTGGTCATTCCACTTCCCTGCTTCTGTCTCTATCACCATCATAACGGCACAAGCCTGGAGGACGAACAAACTGGTTAAGGTTACATTTTTGGTGATATTTTTCATAACGAGCCTATACTCTCTTGAAACTGACAAGAATTTTTTTTCAAAAATAATCGATGTTGAAATGTAATCCCATTGTGAATATCCCGATCGGATGAGGTATTAAAACAAAACACAAGAAACTTGTGATTTTTCATGAAAGCGTACTTTTAATCAATAATGATATCAAAGTACAATGCCACAAATACTTGGAAAGCTGGGAACAATAATTGGTGGTCCGCTTCTTCAGCGGACCACTTTAAATTCCGTCAGAATATTTATTCTTATTTCTTACCATTTCTTGTGCAGACGATATCTTAAGAAGGATTCAGTCAATGGCGCTGCATGTTTTAATGAACATGTGCCATGGCATAATCTTGCCTCACATTTCTTTGCGTTGTCATCGGTCATCCGCAACGTCATCTATGACATCATTTATCAAAATCTATTTTTGTAAATATCTCATCAATGCAACGCATTCAGATGATCAAATTTGGCAGGCAGTTCAGGTCAAGGGTCATCTTTTAGATCGAGAAGCTTAAGGTTTCGGCCATCCTGCTGAGACCTTACACTAGCATGCAACGGCTTTATTTTGTTTGTTTAATTTATCTTAGGTAATATTTTGTTATTTTTTTTCAATGCGAAGTGTTAAATAAAATGAACTTGAATAAAAAAAAACGAACGAGATAAACCTCTGGGTTGAGTATTCCGCTGTCTCCTTGGTAACCGTCAGGTTGTTGACGCCCCCAGTTGGTGTACGTCAGTGGAGACTCGTCCGTCCAATGATATTGACGATCAGATCCAACATTAGTCAGCCCGATCCATACGTCATCCAGTTCGTATTCCATGGCTGCTGTCAGAAAGGCTGATAGTGACACAAAACGAGCACAGATATCATTGACAATGATTTGCAATCAGGTCCATACATTGGAAATTTTCAGATAGGCTTACATTTTGTTGTCTTTTATCCAACCTTAACGTTAAAATGTTCCCTTACTTTTACCGTAGACCGATTAAGCATACACGAGATGGTTCAGACTACATAATATACCACACTATTATATGTTAAGCGTATATATTGCAATGATCGAGGTTCCGCAGAATCAGTGATGACCGCTACAACTGGGGTGACATCTTAATGAGGCATACAGATGATTAAGAATGCATTGTATGCCGCATTATACCCTCCCTACTCAAAAGTATTGCAGCATACACTAAAACGCATGCATTTTGAGTTGAAGGTGTCTTTCTATAATTTCATTTCATTTCATTTCATTTATTTATTTCGTATTCCAGCAAAACAATAGTTCACAAAATATAAACAAGAATATGATATCCTAATAAAGTTTATTATTGGAAAAAAACTAAATATTTGAAATGAAATCAATGAATATTCTTTCTCCTTTCTTCTTCATGGCGGATAGATTATCAAATGCAGGCGCACCCACGGCAGAGGGGCTGGAACATAAAATGTAACATTTTTTCGCCTCCCTATGGGGGTGGAGTGTTAATTCACAAGGGCATAGTAATTCGGTTTCATGTTTCCCATGAAACGGTTTTGATTGCTTGGAAAGACTTCCAACAAACAAAAAATGCCAATATGTTATTCTGACACGGTCTCAGAAAGAAGACCACATCCGGAAAGCGCCTCCTATCTTCATAAGACAGTGGTAAGGAGGATACGCCCCATCTTTTAGACAAGACCTCTTCAAGTTATAATTTCTTATTCTTTCTCAATTCTAAAGCTAGTTTACTATTGCAAAATTTACTCTCATGCGTCTTTACAGTACATTGGATATAATGATGTGGAGAGAAGACCATCATCTTTAATCAGTAGCTTTTTCCTCCTCAAACCGCTGTCTTATGGAGATAGGAAGCTCTTTCTTCTTCGCGGGGTGTCGTCTTCTTTTTGAGACCGCTTTAGAGAAACATATTGGCATTTCCTGTTTGTTAAAAGACTTTCCAAACTATCAAATCGGTTTTACCGAAAATATGAAAGCGAATTACGATGCTAGTGTGAATTAACACCCCATCCCTATAGGGAGGCGAAAAAATGTTAAATTTTATGTTCCAGCCCCTCTGTCGTGGGTGCGCCGCCTGCATTTGGAAATCTCTCCGCCTTGGAGAAGAAAAGAGAAAGAATACTCAGTGATTTCTTTTCAGATAATTTGTTATTTTCGAATAATAAACTTACTATCACTATAGAAAGAACCCTTCACCTTAAAATCATTGCGTTATAGTGTATGTTGCAATACTTTTGAGGAGGGAGAGTATTTTCCATATACTAAGAATGTTGCTGTGGGATTGCCTTGGTCAAGAGTTAATCGCGTGTTTTCCCATGAATCACGCGGTGACAAAAGTTCGTTGCACTTGATGATGATAATACGTTTGTGTTTTGCTGATCTCTTCACTCCATAGAGACCCAACGCATTATCTGTATTTTTAGTACGCGCGAAATGAAAGTACGTTGCACCCTAAAGATTGAACTTTTGTGATAGTACGTTTCCAAGCTAACCCAAACCCGTACTCCAAAGATAGGTTAACATTACCTTTCTCTCTCAAGGAGGAGTAAATGGAAAATATCGTTTCTTTGTATCCAAACTTTACAGTTAAATTGATCCATATATGGAATATAAAGCAAATTTTCACCTTTTGGTTCAAGAGATAGGACAAACTATCAGTTCGTCAGCGATCTGAATGTATACGCTATCTTTCCCCAGCTTCACTTCGCCTCGAGAGTAATAGTATACAAATATATATTGATACGAGAGTCTCTGGTTGAAACTATGACGAGCACGAGGTTACGTGGACTGTACTACTTTCCCGAGGAGTGCAGCCCCGATGGGAAATAGTTAACACACATCGTAACCGAGGGCATATAGTTTCAAACAGAGACTCTCAGGACAGGACATATTTTGTTTTATATCCCTCATCAAACTTACAGGGAAATTACACAAAGTAGAAAAAAAATGACAAAAAAGGAAATTTACTTATGGTACCCCTATGAGTACGTATGTGTTCCCCGGCATACAGCTGCGCGATATTTGTGGTACAGATGGGGATACAATTCCAGAAAGGTATATATACTCTTGTCAGTCGATTACTAATTTCATAAACCAAAACACTAATTTAATCCTCATTCTTATTTTAACTGTAATCCTAACTCAAACTCGACGAACTTAACCCAGAGTTAATCTTAAACTTTGCTAGACTTCCATACGGGTGTAGCACGCTATAATGTCTGTCACGCGCACGGAAAAAATAGCGTACGGTACATGTGTTTGTACACTCGATTTATCCAGCTTTCGAATTTACTATCTCATGCTTTGAATGAACTATCCCCTGCCTATGAAAGTACTATCCCATGCTTTGAATGAACTATCCCATGCCTATGACAGTACTATCCCATGCTTTGAATGAACTATCCCCTGCCTATGAAAGTACTATCCCATGCCTGTGAACTAGTATCTCCCAGACTCACAGAATAGTGTTTATTTTCTTTATCATGTGTCACACTTTTAACCAACCAGAATTCAAGAAACTTACAATGAGGGATATGATTTGTCCTATCACCTTCACCGACGTTATTTGCTTACTGTAATAGGCCAACTGCAATGAGGTTCACCACAATCAGTCCCTAGTACAGTACTTGCCTTGGGCTTGTACAGAATGAATGGTTGCCAGGTTTCCTCCAATGTCTATACAGCTTTGCCTTGCAGCAGTCCAATTGAGGTAATTATAGCCATTAAAGCCCTTGATCTGGTAGCACCGACTTTCAAACAGAAACCAGCCATCGGGACATGCGCCCGTAGAGGGCGTGGTTGGAGCATCGGTGATGGGTTGTATGGCGCCATCGAGCTTCTTGCAGACGAAGTCCTGGGCGATGCCGCAAGCGTAGTCGTGCCAATCACCACCATTTCGGGGCACTGAAGACAAAGAGAAAGGAACTTTTTTCGAATGGAATGTGCTTATGAAAAAGAAGAATTAGACCAAGGTTCTTTAGTAGTCCATCATGGATGACATTTCCTAAAGGTTTTAATGAGGCATTAAAAATTAGTGACATGATTGGGAGAAGTAAAAAATGCCTCAAGAACCCAATTAGTTGAAACATCCCTGCCGGAAAGAATACAATGTCGTCACATTATGTTTACATAGTGAAAACAGTGTGAACACGGTGCGGACACACTGTGAACACAGTGTACACACAATGTGTTACTGTGTGGATTTGGTTCATTTCACAGAATCACACTGCGGTCACTGTGTGGTCATTGAGTGTACACTGTGATGACCCTGTTTTTTTTTTCTGGCAGGTGATGACCACTGTGCGGATTTGGTTCATTTTCACAGAGTGACACTGCAGTCACTGTGTGTTCACTGTATGTTCATTGAGTGTACACTGTGACGACCCTGTTTTTTTTTTCTGACAGGTGATGACCACTGTGTGGATTTGGTTCATTTTCGCAGAGTGACACTGCAGTCACTGTGTGTTCACTGTATGTTCATTGAGTGTACACTGTGACGACCCTGTTTTTTTCTGACAGGTGATGACCACTGTGTGGATTTGGTTCATTTCAAAAGAGTGACAGTGTGATCACTGTTTGAAAACTGTGATGGTGTGTTGTTGTTGTTTTTCCGGCAGGGAACTATCAATAGCTATAATTATACACTGGCTGGAGTGTAAATTCAGGCTGAAAGGAATTGTCTTGCATTTGTTTACTTGACGTGAAACAAATTTATTTACCAATATTGAATTAATCTGCGGCCCTGATAGAAATTAGTCCTATAGAAAGCTACACAACTTCGAATTTCACTATCACAGCAAACATATGCTGCTTTTAAATTTTCGACGCCATTAGACATGGGTCCATTTGTCAAAAAAAAAAATCCCTAGACATGGGTGCCTAGTTATAGCAAAAGGACCCCTATTAGATGTGGGTATGGATTCGGAGTTCTCAGCGGCACCCGGGAGCGGCAAACACCCGTCCGACTATAATCTGAGTTCCCCCCCCCCCCCGGCGGGGTGATTGCACATAGCCCACTCGAATTATGATAGAATCGCTTTGCTTTACTCACGTAATTCCCGTAAATATGATGAGGTTATATGGATTTTAAAGCGGGGATTTATCATTCTCGGATTGACCGGCGTAGTTAACACTGGCGAAGGTACAGCTCTATACCAGCGCTCGTGATTCTTTCCATAATTTATCATCTTATTTTTTTTCGGGGGGGGGTAGGCGATGATTCATACTTCAGAGGAGGAAACGACCCCTTGGATTTTTATAGGCCTACAAATGAGATTACCTTCGCGCATAGTCCGTTTGGTTCTTGGCACCCCCCCTCCTATCCTCCCCTCCTGTATGGGGAATGTTTTAACGTTAGCTGTTGTGCATTTATTTATTTATTTTATTTGTAGACAAAATGAATATTACCCAAATGATAATTGGACAAAGTGGATATTAGACCAAATGTGCATTAGACCATATGATAATTGGACCAAGTGGTAAGTAGCCCAACTGGTTATAAGACTAGGTGAAAATTAGACGAAGTGATGAAATGTCTTATTGACAGGTAGAACACGTGGTCATTAGATGAAGAGGCTGTAGCCTAAGTGAACATTAGACAAAGTGATACGTAGACGAACTGAATATTGGACGAACTAGAAATTACCCGAAGTGGAAATTAGTCGAAGTGGATAATAGACCAACTGGTTATTAGCAGGAGCCCAAATACATTTTTGAATGTAGGGGGGACATCACATGCAGGAACCTGCCTGTCATATTTTCTTTTTGTACTAGCCAAATTACTAGCCAAACAACTTCTGACAAGCAGGACCCTGACCCTGGGAACGATTTTTTTCACCGGGGGTGCCGAGATATATTTTCGCGGTCAAAATAATTTTTCACGGCCAAATTCGTGGCCAAATCAGCAGTCGAAAAGTCACAATCACAGACTTATGCACACATGTCAAAATCATGGGGGGACATGTCCCCCTGTCCCCCTGGATTTGCGCCCCTGGTTATTAGACGACATGACTTTAGACTGAATGGTGATTAGACGAAATGGGTATTAGACCAGATCGGTAAGTAGACGAACTGGGTGTAGGCGACACTTTGTGGAGTTGGACGAACTGATAATTAGACCAAGTGGTATTAGACCAAGTGACAGATTCCCGTCCTGAATGGGCAACAAATTAAGGACAAATCACAAGTTGACAAGACCTCATTACAACTTACAGGTATCGCTCTCGAGTAGCACGCATTGCTGATCACCTATGACGTCATCAGGTTGGCCATCCTGCCAGTCCTGATAATCCAGTGGCGAGCCGTCAGACCAACTTTCAAAATGAGAGAGAGTATTGTAAGGATCGTCACGAAAAGATGATTACTGAAGCTTTGGATAGTATTTTTCATTATCATTCAGGCACACGTCATTTTTGCCTCATATTTCGACCAACGTTTCATTTTAGAGAGTTGTTAGCTCTTAGGAGAAAAAGAACAATATTTCGGGCAGGTTTTTGCTGACCATCGTCATTAGAAAGGAAATATCTTTGAAGTATAACTTGGCTTACCTTTAATTGTTTTAAATGTAAAAAAGTATTCAATAAAAATAGTTTATCAGCACAAACAAATTGTGCAGCTACAGAGAAATGTATCAATACAGTGGCGACCGAGAGGTGCGTCACGTTCCGAACGCGTACAAATGCGATTCGAGAAACGAAGTTCGTTTCAATAAACGCAAGGCACGCATTTACTACGCTGGCTTTGCGTTTCATCGCATTTGAACATCGTTTCAAGGAACACGTTTCAGTAAACGCGTTTGGAACGTGACGATACTTTCGGTTGCCACTGTATCTAATAGCCTTTACCACCTGATTCACCATACCCAACACCACCCCCTCCCCCACCCGACAAAAATGGCAAAACTTAATGTTTAATCCTGAAACAATTAGAATTGTCTCCTTTAATTGTATGATTATGATAAACGGCGGACTTCGTAGCAGACTGAATGTTCGATAGAATATGTAACACTAGTTTAACTTTATTTAAACATTATTGCAGTTTTTGTGGTGACATTCGGTTCTTTACACTTACCTGAAATACCCATTAACTGAGTTTTCTCGCAAACCAATCCATATCGTTTTCTGTCCAAGGCTTGGGTCTCTTACCTAAATAAAATTGAGAAGAAACATTGGTCACACATAGTTTATTACAGAGAGCTCAAAGAGATTTGAAAATTTAATACAACCAAAACGTACCCCACCCTTAATCGAAATAACGTAACTTTTCAACGAAAAGGTTGTGAGCAAAATAATGTGGCAGGGGTGTTTTCACTTTATTGACTACCTTCTATGTGAAAATGGGAATGATCTCTTAAGTCATTCGTGAGTGAGCACATATTTAAGTCAAATTGTCGTTTTGTTTTCATAAAGTAACAATAGACTTTGGGGGTGGGGTGTGAAGCAAGATTTGAAAAATTCTATTTCTGGTACATGTTTAACATGTTTAAGTGTGGTTATTGGTTTATCCTCCATCGTTTAACCCCTTTTAGGGAAAACTGGCTATCTTTAACCCTCCCTAAATTGTAAAATTCATTCAGGTTATTGAAAGAATGGACATCAGATATGTTGTTACCTTAATTGTAAACACATGTTGTCTGAACATTAGAGGTATTCGTTGTGCCTTGATTGAGTGAGCACACTTTAAGAATTAAGCTTAAGTGCATTGTTAATTTGGCACGATTACCTATTCATTTACTCATAATGTGTTGCTTTCAACCCTGTATGTATAACATCTTATCGATTATCAACTTTCTAGAAAATATTCTGAAATTGTGATGAATACTGCATGGTTGAGTGAACACGATTTTTAAAGCAAATTTAAACTGCATGAAAATGATGGCATGACTTCAGATAAATGAGTTGTGAATATCAACTTTCTTCTTGTACTTCTCTTATTTTATTAAATAACATTTTTCCATCATTTCACGATTGAGAGGTACATAATAAGAATTTAACAAATGAGATGATTGTCAAATAAATTTATGTAGAGAAAAAAGACAACCAGAAACAGTTAATTTCAGTTGTCTTTGCATACTCCATTTGTTTGAAATTAACGTTTAACAACATGATCATCATGGTTGAATGACATCCAATAAAGAGAAAGAAGAAAAAATTCACAACATCCGTTGATGTGTAGTTTTGAAATCGCAGTGAAAATGTACATATCTGCAGGGACTGGAAAGCTGCGCCCTGAGGAGCCTTGAAAAATAATGATATTAATCCCCTCCCCCCATCCCAATCTAACCACACCGGCAGGAACCCTTCTCAGATTGGTTATAATCAGGGAATAACCAATCTGAGAAAAGAGTCCTGCCGATGATCAATGTCAAAGGGGTGGGGGAATTGCTGTAATATAATTTTATTGAAAGGCTCCTCAGGCCGCAAGTCGACAGTCCTTGTAGACATTTAGTGCCTTTCTCTGTGATTTCAACATCATTGATCAATAGATGTTTGCAAAACGGGATAAGCAGAAAGATGATGAAAATAAACAAGTCTATTAGGACGCATAGCGTGAAGTGAAGAAGGCAGTGACGAAGGCCATGAGAAACTGGACACAAATTTAGGATGGAGAAAAGTATCTTCAGATCAGCTGAGCAGCGAGAGGGATAGGAAAGACATGTTGCAGGTTTGGTCGATAAATGAGAAAGACGAGGATGTTTTGATTGATGAAGGTATTGTTTTACAAAGATGGCATGAATATTTGACTAATTCTCTTCCGGACTATTAGTGGTATGTATATTAAATGTCGGGGTCCCCCTCCCCTCTCCCCCTCCCCCCGCCTGACATTTTAGAGATTGAGTGATTTCTTTAAAAAAAAATGGAAAAGTTTCAGAGTGAGCCATTTTAGGGCATTGATAGATCATATAAGTCTGTCTAAAAAAACATAATAGCACAAATTATCTTTTTACCATTTACCAAAACTATACCGGGGCTTTAATATTCAAGGGAAATATGAATTTGGTTACCAGGTCCACTATAAACTTCTCCTCGCTTTCGCTATGAATGGATGCTAGATGTGCTCCATTTTGTTTACAATAGTTTTCCGCATCCGCCCAGGACTTCTGAGACGTTGATGTCCTCATAGTGGTGTAGTAACAGTAACCAGAAAATGGATACCACCAGTCTGAACAAGCTAAGAGAGGGTAGAATACAAAAACGGGCTGAATCCATTTTTCATCAAAACTGAGTTATTAAATCAACACAGTTACCTACTTACACAAAGAAGTGCGAAATATCTCGGGTCCTACTTATTTTTGCATGGGCGCGTGAAATGCATTTTTCTCCAAAGTTACAAAAGTGGATTTATAGCCCATTTTGCATACAGGATCATGTGACACACACGATCATCTACACAATTTAATCATATATATGTATTTATGTAGCCTAAACCTAAATTTTTTGTCAAGCGTAAATGACGATAATCAAAAGTTTCATTATTCATACGGTTCGCTAGTCATAAATAATGGAGAAAAGGGATCTCTAGTCAAAATTAAAACAAGGGGTTTAATTTTCTCGATGATGACTATATACAAATTCTTTCCACAACTATGACCGGCCAAACGTCCTGCTTATGATTAATTAAACCTTTGGATATACGGTCCTTGTTTTGTATCATGAACAGTAAACCTTTTCTTGTTGAAAGCTAGAAACCTTTGCATTAGTAGGCTACTGTCGAACGTCATGTACATGTACCCTCCCTATACTCAAAAGTATTGCAACATACACTATAACGCATGCATTTTGAGTTGAAGGGGTCTTTCTATAATGATATCCTAATGAAGTTTACTCTTAGAAAATGCAAAATTATTTGAAAAGAAATCAATGAATATTCTTTCTCCTTTCTTCTCCAAGGCGGAGAGATTATCAAATGTAGGTGCGCCCACGGCAGAGGGGCGGGAACACAAAGTTTAACTTTTTTCGCCTCACTGTAGGGGTGGGGTGTTAATTCTCACTAGTATCGTAATTCGGTTTCATTTTCCCGTGAAATGGTTTTGATGGCTTGGAAAGACTTCCAACAAACAAAATATGTCAATGTGTTCCTCTGACGCGGTCCCTGAAAGAAGATACCACCCCGCGAAGACGAACGCGCCTCCTATCTTCATAAACAGTGGTAAGGATAAAGATGATGGCCTTCTCTCCAAATTATTATATCCAATGTACTGAAAAATTGCATGACAGCAAATTTTAGGATGTTTGCAATAATAAACCGCCTTTAGAATTGCGAAAGAATAAGAAATTACAACTTGAAGAGGTCCTTTCTGAAATATGGGGTGAAATCCTCCTTACCACCGTCTTATGAAGATAAAGGAGGCGCTTTCGTCTTCGCGGAGTGGTGTCTTCTTTCAGGGACTGCGTCAGAGGAACACATTGGCATTTTTTGTTTGTTGGAAGTCTTTCCAAGCCATCAAAACCGTTTCACTGGAAATATGAAACCGAATTACGATACTAATGGGAATTAACACCCCACCCCTACAGGGAAGCGAAAAAAAGTTAAATTTCATGTTCCCGCCCCTCTTCCGTGGGCGCACTAGCATTTGATAATCTCTCAGCCTTGGTATTCATAGATTTCTTTTGAGTACGGAGGGTATATTATCTACTGTATGTTTCTCACTGCAGCGTCGTACAGAAAGAATTTGGTCAACTTAGGGCCACATGCCCACTGCACACTACACGATCGGCCTACGATCCGATTTCGGAAGAAAATGGAATAGCGTTTGATATAAACATTTCAAGACATCACAATTTGTTTATTAAGTTTCTGAACAGTCATACAGATTGTAAAATCGAAAATATGGCCCGTTTCGGTCTCTCTAGTCGGAGGAAAAGCCCAATGGGCTCCGAACGGTAGTGACGTAAAATAATTCCTATACGATTGTCTAGTACACGATTTGAAAATAATTTGGCCCTTACTCCGGGTTCAAGACTGAGATTATCGTTCAGAACCAGAATCAAATAAGTTTATTTGTTAAAATTACCATATTAAATTCTACTGCGATTTATTGCCAAAATCGGATCGTAGCCGATCGTTTAGTGTGCGGTGGCCCTTCACACTGCCGATCTGTCAACTCGATCAGGCCCGATCAGGCCAATGTTGGGCCTGGTCGGTCTAGCTCGGCAAAGTAATCGGGGTCAGTCTACCTTGATCGGGGGGATCGAAAACGCTCTGGCTCTCTACTCGAATTTTTTTTGGCCTGTCAAAAAATACTCAAGTAGGTAACCAGAGCGATGTCGATCAAGGCAGACGGACGCCGATCATGGCAGATTGACCCCGATTACCAGCCGAACAAGACCGAAAAGACCCAAAGTTGGCTTGTTCGGGCCTGATCGAGTTGACAGATCGGCAGTGTGAACCTAGCATTAGTTTCATTAGGCTACAACATGGCGCCTGTTTGATATCATAACCCACTGTATAATGGAAATTAACGGTAAACTCATAACATTATACGCCATGCTGTGACCCATATAAAACCATCTTCGTGAGATTCTCTCTATTTAACGCTCTGTCCCATGCATCACCATTCCCAGACATCAGCGGCGTTATCAGCCAAATCATTTAGGGGTCAGAAACGACTGAGACAAATTATTTGGAGTGGAAAAAATGAAAAATAATGTGAGCCTCTCTGTATTACATGATAAAATTTCATTCGGGGGTAAAGCGCACCATAACCCCTCCCCCCCCCCCCCGACTTGGACGCCAGTGCCAGGCAACACTGAAGGCGTGCTATGTGTACCTTAGTTCATCCTGTCACTTTCCGTTTTTATCTATATATCTGCAGGAAAATGATCAAGTTTAAATTTATTTTTTGTGGCTAAGTATCGAAATATGGCCTCAAAATCTACCTTGTATTTTGTATAACTTAATATTGTAAACCTTGGACCATTTATGGCCACATAAATACTTCTTTTGGCTTATTTTGACCAAATAAACAAGTCATTTTCTCTGAGCCTTTTAAAGCAAGTTTTAAGGCGAGTTGGCTCAGTGGTAGAGCGTCCGCTTCTGGTCCGGAAGGTCGTGGGTTCGAGCCCCGGCCGGGTCATACCAAAGACTTTTTGAAAATGGTACCTTCTGCTAGCAGGCGCTCGGCAATTTTAGAACAGAGAAGGGTAATAATAACATTTATGTTATGCAGGGCCCGCTGGTAGAGCAGTCTTTGTGACTGAAGCGTCTACCCTGGGTAAATAAGAAGTTATTATTAATATCCAATCAATTACATGTACATACGGTATACACACAAATAAAACGCGCACATGTACAGATAGATAGATAGATAGATAGATAGATAGATAGATAGATAGATAGATAGATAGATAGATAGATAGATAGATAGATAGATAGATTGATAGATACGATAGATTAGTATCCCGCTTACCTGTCTGTGGGGTTGTAAATGCATTTGAGCCTGAGATAAAAAAAATAGGAATACCATACATTACCACCAATCAACACAATTGAGAGCTTGAGAACCTGAGAACTAGAAAACGAGGGGGGAGTCACGTAGTAAATACAATTGCCTACATTGGAAAATTAATTTTAAATAATTCTTGGATTCATACAAATTGTGGCTGATTATACTTTCTTAATGAACAAATATCAAGTTAGTAACATTGCTTAATGTTGCAATACTGATTGTCATCACTTTCACCAACTTTAATTATTTATTTCTACGCTGTAAACATGATCTACATACGTATTTTATTTCACCATACTTATCAAATGGCTTCGCAGCGTGTATAGTCTACATGTATGAGTGGTTACTAAGGTTTCGAAGTTGGGCTGAACATTCTAAGATCGAGAACAGAATCGATTGATTCAGATAGATCGGGTTGGATGTTATTGTCCGTCAGGAATTTCGTTACGCTCACATTTGACATACATGTAGCCTATAGCATACAAAAAAAATTAAATTGATTAATTTTCAAGCATTATTGTAAAATGAACTGAGGGTAAAGTGCAAATGTTGGATATGCTGAAGAAAGATGGGGAATCACATATTAAAATCTCATGTTTGATTATGAATGTGGATCGAATATGGAACGAAGGATTTTATAAACCGGTGTGTTATGCAAATCATCGAGCGTAGTCATTTACCAGATGACATAATAATGTATTTTTTTTTAAAGATTGGGTTATTGATTTGCAGGGATGTGCAAGTCCATTACTTCCCTTCATTATCAATACCAAAAGGTAGTTTAGTACTTACAAATGGTGTGTTGAAAGTCTGAGATCCATACGTCATGAATTTGTTGTTTTATGAGAAAAACTAATAATAACATGTTACCAGAATGTTGTTCTTTCTGTGAGTTTCAATTTTGCTCAAAATGCGAATCGCGGATACTGTGCACCGTAGCAAGATGAGCGCAGCCCTCTGATTGGTCAACCGCTATCCCCTGCGCGACCTTTGGCTAACGGCTGATCGGACCATTTTGGAACGGCACGTGCACGTTTGACGTCGCAGATTTTTTAAAATTTGCTCCTGAACAAATGGTAAAAGGATGAAGTTTACCGTCCAGATTTTAACCAAAACTCAATATTTTACCTCAAGTCTCTATGAGAGGTGTTTATTTATATTAATCTTCACATTGATATGATTTCAGCTGATTTGATTCATATAGATGTTTTTTGACGTGCAAATCAATAACCTTTAAGGTGTGCGCTCTTCGTGTTGCATGAATTGTTTTACTTCTTGATTAATTTTTAGATTCAATTTTTTTCCCTTAAGTTCTGAATTTCACCTGTTACCTTCCCTGCTTGCTTGGTTATACTTTCTAATTTATATATAAATGATTGATGCTGGAAACGTTTATGGTTCTCGTTGCAGAATACAATTTTATCGTGATATAAAATCGTTTTTAGTTATAGACATGAACATCACCGTTTAATTGCCATGGGTGTCCTTTAATTCGAATTTAATCGGCCTGTACACCCCTATAATATTCACCGTCCATTATCATATTAGTGTTTACAACCAGGACCAACTGAACATTTTGATCATGCGATGATGATCCAAATAATTTGCATATCCTCCTTTATTTTATCAGTACAAATACGCGCCATTTCACATAAAAAATTAGGGGTTTTTCTCATCTCATTTCTTCCGCTACTCATTTTATCTTTGGCAGCATTAGGATGGTATGTAGTGCACTATTTTGATTGTTTTCTGGTTTTTGAAACTTAATAACCCTTTTTAAGAAAGCTTAAAAACTCTGCATAAAACTATAAAGGCAGTCACATTCTACAAAACTCATCAAAGTATAACTTATTTAACGCGTATAAGTACCAGTACTTATCAAACAGGTATAAACTCAAACTCATATTAAAAATTCAAATTAATAAAATGTAGTGGAGTACCGTGTGAGCGCATCCAGTTGTAAAAATTTCAGATAAAACCACGTTAGGCAGACAAAACGAAAAAAGTAATTTGTTGAATCCAAGCAATGAAAATTATCCTGTTCATGTGATTTGTTTATCATTGATTAGTGTTTGTATGTACTCTATGTAAAAAGGTGTTTAAAATGCAATTCCGCCACCGAGCAAGCAGTTTAGACAACTTTGAAACTCCTAAAAAGAATGATGCGTTTCGTGGTGTGTTCTTTTACAGTAATTCGACATAATTTGTTCATTCATTCATTCATTCATTCATTCATTCATTTATTTATTCATTCCATCTTTGATAAAAAAGTAACATATAAACACAAATGCCAGCATATAAACAAACAAAACTACATTGTATGCAATATAATAAATACAAAGAATAAACAGCCGTATTATAAACAGTTTGAAATGAAAAAGAGAACTTGAAAAAAAACGCACAGGGGCCTTGTGAAAATAAGTTCTCTCTATAGCTGAGAAAAAAAAACTCTTACAAAGGCAGGCAGTAAATTAATTACACTGTTACATACAACACATAAGAGACAATAGACAAGACCCCCCCCCCCAAAAAAAAGCATACAAAACACAAAACAAAAAAAACAAAACGGGTAAGCATATTAAATCACAAACATAAATTGGGGAAGATCACTTTATGAGTATTTGGATAAGAAATACATTTATAAGGGATTTTTTAAACAATTTCAAATTTTTGGAGTGGCATATATCACTGGGAACGAATT
>JZLH01S0071075.1:22352-49631 GCA_001188425.1 Eucidaris tribuloides
AACATTGTCTATACGATATCATTAGTTCAAGGTGAATTCTATAGGGGCAATCCTGCGGGCGAGCGCAACGAGCGAGCGGTTTTGAAAGCAAAAATAATTCCTTTGGTGGAAGGAGGAGAAGAAAAATGCGCACACCGTGATGCATTTTGGTTTTGTAAATCGATGTAAATTGTAATGGCCTTGTTTTACAATAAAAAGATAAGTAAAAGCCCAAATTTGCCTGACTAGACGAACAAGCTTTAATAATCACATTAGTCCTGATAACCATTTGAGCACTAGGACGGGTGGAGTAAATGGGGTGAACATTGGGATTAAAAATTATTGCTTTTAAAATTACAATTCAAAAGAAATACGATTTACAAGCAAAGTAATCCAATCAGCGCTGAAAAATCACTGTATCTTCAAACATCCAAATTTATGAAATGAGAAAAATCCCTGAATTTCACCTTGACTCATCACTCGCGATGAGAGTGATTTATTTTATTTGGACGTTTTTTTTTTGACGGAATGCTTCGAATAATCATGACAAATAATTCATGACTGTATGAATATTCACTTTATTGTAAAGACCCATGCCACCACTTTGAATAAACAAGACTAACAAAATTATTGAATAAGCAGAAGTTTTACATCAAAATATTTAGCTGATAAATATATTTCAATTAAGTTATTTCCAATAAGCTCGGTTTTCCTCAGTTTTATTTCTTTATTTTCCTTTCCTCTCTTTTCTTTTTCTTTTCCTTTTTTGCCTCGCAATGGATTGGGGGCGGCAAGTGCCCCCTTTCCTCCTCGTTGTTATGTATATAGTGATTGAAATATTCTTTGATTACCTTGTCATTGTACATGTTGTCACAGGAGTCGACACGCCCATCGACAAGTAACAATGTATTTCTGGATCTGTACTTACGTCAATGTACGAGAGAGATGCAAATACAACCACGCCCCCTTTTTCCGACATCAAATTGAGCTAGGTCTAAATGCTTGATTCTTTTTACCTTGACCTCCAACTTGGATAGGTATTGGAGTGACGAGGGAATAAACTAACTTGATATTTCTACGTCACCATTTGCTGTGTGACAGCACCATACAATGACACGCCTACTTTAAAATAACAGACTAACATTGTGGAGCTTCAATTTAAAAAAAAAAGTCAAACTTTAATATCTGAGCTACATAGTTACGTCCCCATAGTAGTGTCCAAATGGACAAATAAACACACTAGAATACAAAACTTGGGGAAATTATGCTGCCACTGGCAAGATATACGTGACTAAACAATTTGCACTCTGGTGGAGGATAAAATAGCCTAGATCTACACACAATAAGCCTATGGGAGGAAATGGGCAGGTAAATTCGGTCAATTTGAGTGCTTGTAGATTTTCACTTTGTTTCAAGCACTAAATCCTTATTCCCGTCCTTATTTTGAAATACAATTTTTTCAGGGCTTCATTTTAAGACCTTATCAAAGACGAGAACATGGAGGATTATGTATCTCACTTTTTTGTTTAACTGTGGTCATTGTTAGCCTGTGGCTTTAAGCAGGGGCGTCGATCTTGGGGTAGGAGTAGTCGCCACCCCCACCCCCACCCCCAATAACTTGAAAAAATCATAAGACGTAATTCAGGGATATATTTAAAAACGAACAAGTCACTACAAAACCATAAATTTAGTACATGTAATATACACAATTTTCTTTTCTTTTTTTGGCGCGCCTTGGGCGCATATTCCAATTTTGCTTGCAGAACACGCCGAAAATTTTTGACATTTGTCTTTGCTTACCTTTGCCCCAGTGATTTTTGCCGTGTTTAGGGGGTTGTTTTGTTTCTTAATTGTTTTTTATTTTTATTCTTTTTAATTGTTATGTAGAGTTTGTCTTGTCCTGTATTACTTTGTTCATGGTGTATAGTATTGTTACTTTGTTGATTGTTCTATTGTTCAATCTTACTGGGCCCCACTGAAAAACAGCTGTACCGACGATCCAGCCTTTTTGTTCAGTTTGCTATTGTATTTCTACATTTATTGTTAATTTGGTTCTGGAATGGAAAATAAATAGGCCTACATACATACTTTATACTATACTATACTATACTATACTATACTATACTATACTATACTATATACTATACTATACTATACTATACTATACTATACTATACTATACTATATACTATACTATACTATACTATAATATACTATACTATATTATACTATACTATACTATACTATACTATACTATACTATACTATACTACTACCAGGATGCTACTGGTACTGCTGATACTACTACTACCACTACTACTACTACTACTACTACTACTACTACTACTACTACTACTACTACTACTACTACTACTACTACTACTACTACTTCCACTACTACTATTACTACTACTACTTTCCTAGTTTTACCATTACTACTACTAATATTACCATATAATGCTACTACTACTACCACTATTACTGCTACGTTTACTACTACTACTTCTGCTACCACTACTACTTTTACGAAGCTTTGTAGTAGTAGTAGTAGTAGTAGTAGTAGTAGTAGTAGTGGTAGTAGTAGTAGTAGTAGTAGTATATAGTAGTAGCAGTATTGTTATTATCATTATTATTATTATTATTATTATTATTATTATTATTATTATCATTATCATCATTATCACCATTATCAATAATGTATATTTGTTGAGTTGTCAAAATCCATATTTTTGACTATTTTGACTAGACATTTAATACAATGTTTACCGTTTCAGAGGTATCCTAATCTTTGTTCCCCACAAAGTGTAGACTTTAATCTCTAAAATTATTGATCTCAGAGCTCGGGCTTTTAGTAATTGATTAAGCTAAACATCGAATTATTTTGTTGCTTAACAGAATCGGTATTTCATTAAAAAAAGAATATGTGTTATAGTTTCGTCTACTTTATACGTCATACAATTTGTAGCGAATTGTTTCTACGAACCGGATGAGCAATGTTCAGCTGTACACCTAAATTGATTCATTGTTAACAAGTAACTGATTAATGTATACAGACCGGCAAAAATAGCACCGTTGGCCTATGTTTGAAAAGCAACCTTCACAGGCACTACGTTTAAAAATCTATATGTTTACGTATAAAATACAAAGGAAGTATTTATAATATAATGCCGTGTCTAACTCGCTGAATTTATTCTGATGGGATAATAATGACAACTGGTTTTTTTTCATATTTTCTTTGAATTTTGCTTTCCTTATTGTGGTATTTCAAATGGTAATTACTTTATAGATGTTACTTCAAGATTGTGTCATTCATTTGCACGTCAAAAAACATCTAAAGAAAATAAACAGCGGAAATCAATATCAATCGTAAAATTGATATAAATAATAACACCTCCCATAGAGACTTTGGCGTAAATATTCGAGTTTGCTGAAAATCTGGACGGTTAAAAACTTCATCCTTTTCAAAATTACTACCAAAGCATTTCGCAAAAAATCCGCGACGCGTCAACACTGCACGTGCCGTTCCAAAATTGTCAGATCAGCCGCTAGCCAAAGGTCGTGCGGAGGTTAGCCTTTTAACCAATCAGTGCGCTCCGCTGGTCTTGCGACGATACACATAACCGCGATTCGCAGTTTGAGCAAAATTGACACTCACGGAAAGAACAACATTCTGGTAACATGTCGTTATTAGTTTTTCTCATAAAACAACAAATTCATGACGTATGGATCTCAAATTTTCAACACACCATTTGTAAGTACTAAACTACCGTCTGGTATTGATAACGAAGGGAAGTAATGGACTTGCACATCCCTGACACAATCTTTAAGCACACTAGCCATTTTAGTGTCTCCTCTACAAAGGTGTAGGAGACAAATAATCATTACGATTGTGTACTGATAAAACATTCGCGCGCAAAGGGCAAAAAAGGCGAGCATAATTATCATCTTAATGATTTTAGCAGGATATCCGGTGATCTGGTCAAAGATCATGTTATCACTGTAATTCCTGTCGCTTAATACACCAAACATTAGTGGATGTCATATTGTTTTATATGTCTAAAGAAATCAATAGGTGGTGTTAAAAAAAATGCGGTGTCTCAGTAATACCATAAAAAGAGCATGAAATATGTTTAAATATACGCACAAAATATAGACAATGGAAGGATATCATCTTACTTTACCAATGAATGTGTGAATCGTTACTTTAGAAATCTAGGGTGCAGTTTGACGTAGTAAGAAAAGCAATCCTCATACCTGTTCCAGCGGCAAGCAGTGCCAAGCATACAATATGTATCTTCCACATTGTTGAAAGATGTCGGCCTCTTAATGCACACCCCACGTGAAGAATGGAAACGTCTTCAGCCTTCTGCTATGAATATACACGACAGCACTACACAAAATCTGAGGCAATTCTTACTGTATCTGTTTTATAAGATTTGCAGCATAAGATCTACCTTTCGGTAACATCGTGAGCTTTGTTAACGCCTCTCAAATATGTTGACGAATTTGTGATATGAAAAACTGATAAGGAATTTCGATCTTAGCGTTGACACTTCGTTATTTACACAGATTATGTTGGAAAGGTTAAGGTTGACTTGTCGGTCAGATAATTATTTATGAATTTGATGAAGAGACAATCAGGTTTTGCGGGCCAATTTCAATTAATATACACAAAAATTACATATTTAAACAAAGTCCCACTGTATACAAACAGTAGATATTACAAATCACTCGTCGTAAAACCTGTGTTTTGACCAAACCTTCTGACTTCCACAAAGTAATGTCGGTTATCGGACACTAGCTTTATAATTTCTTCTCGAAGCCTGTATTTGTATTTTGCTCGAGGGAATAAAATGTATCAAATGACCAGCTACAAATTCAGACAAAGGCCTATTTTTTTCCCCTTAGAATGATTCATCTACTTTCTTGTATTGTATTTCTCTTATGTGTATCTTTTTTATTTTCATCATAAGCCCATAGGGACATACTGTTGGGTTATGTGTTATGCGCTATAAAAGAACTAAATAGTAGTAGTAGTAGTAGTAGTAGTAGTAGTAGTAGTAGTAGTAGTAGTAGTAGTAGTAGTAGTAGTAGTAGTAGTAGTAGTAGTATTTACGTATTTATTTATTTATTTATTCTATTTATTTATTTATTTATTTACGTATTTATTTATTTATTTATTTATTTATTTATTTATTTATTTATTTATTTATTTATTTATTTATTTATTTATTTATTTATTTATTTATTTATTCATTTATTTATTTCGGCAAAGCAAAAGCAGTCACCTCCCTGGCAAAAGTATACAAAATGCCAATTATTATAGTCAAAACATAAATTACTGAATTCTTTCATGAAAATAGTGTCCACGCTTCATATCACGCCCAAATAAAATGGGTATTTTTTTACGTATGGGGGCGGGGGGCTAAGAACCCTGCATTCAACTGTCGTTACATGTACCCAGCATGTGGAATTGCGACATGTCATTTATGCCGAAAATGTTTGTATGATCCCGTGATGTGATAGAAAAACAGGTACATAATGTTTAAAAAAGAACAAAATCTCAGCTACAACATACTGAAATATTGGAGTAAATCGGCCAAGGATAACTGAAATACAGTTCAAAGAACGCAGTCGTGCCAATATGATGACGTCACAAGTATCAACAGGGTTGTAATCAAGTCACGACTCGAGTCACCTACAGTGACTCGAGCAGTATTCCATGACTTGTTCCATTGACATTTGTACAGTGACTCGACTGACTGGACTCGACTTGAACCATAAAATGACTCGACTCGACCCAAAATTTAGTGACTCGTTACAACCCTGAGTATCAACATAGTTCAGTGAGACATGAAAAAGTTTCTACAACTCATGCTCTTTCCAAAATATAAAACAAATTTGGGGGTTTTACAGTTACATGTATATCGATTTGAAAAGGGCCTGTTTTAACCTGTTTAGCCTACGCGCGTGCGCGTCTTTGTCCAGAGAATGCGGGAAAGGTATGAAAGGGTGAAGAATTCATTTGGACACCAAAATTATGATTTCTTCTCGAATCCTGTATTTGAATTTAGCTTGAGGGAATAAAATGTATCAAATAAGCAGCTACAAATTCAGACAAAGGCCTATCTTTTCTCCTTAGAATGATTCATATACTTTCTTGTATTGTATTTCTCTTATGTGTATCTTTTTTATTTTCATCATAAGCCCATAGGGACATACTGTTGTGCTTTGTGTTATGCGCTATAAAAGAACTGAATATTATAATTATTATTATTATTATTATTATTATTATTATTATTATTGTTGTTGTTGTTGTTGTTGTTGTTGTTGTTGTTTTATTGTTTTATTTATTTATTTATTTATTTATTTATTTATTTCGGCAAAGCAAAAGCAGTCACCTCCCTGGCAAAAGTATACAAAATGCCAATTATTATACGTCACAACATAAATTACTGAATTCTTTCATGAAAATAGTGTCCACGCTTCATATCACGCCCAAATAAAATGGGTATTTTTTACGTATGGGGGGGGGGTGCTAAGAACCCTGCATTCAACTGTCGTTACATGTACCCAGCACGTGGAATTACGACATGTCATTTTAAGCCGAAAATGTTTGTATGATCCCGTGATGTGATAGAAAACAGGTACATAATTTAAAAAAAAAGAACAAAATGTCAGCTACAACATACTGAAATATTGGAGTAAATCGGCCAAGGATAACTGAAATACAGTTCAAAGAACGCAGTCGTGCCAATATGATGACGTCACAAGTATCAACAGGGTTGTAATCAAGTCACGACTCGAGTCACCTACAGTGACTCGAGCAGTATTCCATGACTCATTCCATTGGCATTTGTACAGTGACTCGACTGACTCGACTTGAACCATAAAATGATTCGACTCGACCCTAAATTTAGTGACTCGTTACAACCCTCAGCATCAACATAGTTCAGTGAGACCTGAGAAAGTTTCTACAACTCATGCTCTTCCCAAAATATAGAACAAATTTGGGGGTTTTACAGTTATATCGATTTGAAAAAAGGCCTGTTTTAACCTGTTTAGCCTACGCGCGTGCGCGTCGATATTTTTACTTTTTTGTACGCAAGCATTAACACAGGTCCAGAGGACCTCAAAGCAATTCTAGGTGAAATTTGACAAAATATGAATCATTTTTGTCTGTTCCCCGTCCCTTCCACCCGCCTCTGCAAAAATGTAATACTCAAATGGAAGCGATACCCCTGATTTATCAAATACTAGCCACCGATGGCTTCAAGTCAACTGTTTGACCTAACCAATAATTCTAGACAATAACTGGAGAATGCATCGTGCAATATTATAATCATATACTGTAATGATATAATGTTATATGTATTTATGTATCTATTCATTCATAACTGTAAATAGGTGTTTTGTCTCTGATTATTTTAATGTAGCAACTCATTTCATGTACCATCTGTATACAATAATCCTACGTGCAATGCAATAATCGTCTGGTTTCTTTTATCATACCAAATTTCCTAGCTTTTTATCAATTTGAGAATCCCGAATAATGGAATCTTTTAGATGAAAAAATAACAATGCATTCAGTTTTTAATATAAGATCGCACTAGACAAATTGTCTTCACATGTCTCATAATGATAATGTATTTACTTGTCTATAATTGACGATTTTTTTTTTATTACACATGTTTTTGTTGTTTTTTCTATACAATAATCCTCGAAGTACATGTACATTACATGCAATAATCAGGTCGGGTTTTCTTGCCAAGCTACACTTTTTTTCTAGCTCTATATTATTATTCGAAATTGTCAAGAATTTTAATATTTCAATGAATTAATTCTGCATTCCAATTTTAATAATTATTCATACCAGTTAGATTACCTTTATTTGTCTCATACAATTTTTGTCATAAAAATTATTGAAACAATTACAACTATATCTTCACAAAAGAACAAATACAAATACAATCCACATGTAAAACTTGAATATATATATTTGCTTAATGCATATTTATATGATATATTTGATAGTATGATTATGCCGATTCAATTTTACATTATATATATGGATTTTTTTATAAGAATTTGTATAATGTTACTTTTTACTATTATGTACGTTTTGTTATAATTGTAAGAAATCTGCAATTCGGCGAAAGCCGCGAGAGATTTTTATTTCAATGTCAATACATGCATCTATATCTATCTAACTGTTCAATAATTAAACAGGCAACCATACATTACGGCCTATACTGTATTTGGCGGTAAATTTATCCAAGATTGTTAACTTTCATGTGCGCATTTCCATTGCTACGTATGAAGATACTCGTACCTCCCAGATTGACATATATGTGAACATCTAATCAGCTACTGAAGATTCGTTCACTCGTTCTATATTTTGTCTTAAGCTAATGTTTTTGGAACACTGTGTATTCTACATGGAATTTGCAACCTCTTCACCCTGGCTAATCAAACAACTATACTATTTTATGCATAAATAATTATATTTATTTTAACAATACAAGTACAATTAGATACACATACATGTACGTGTGCAAATCCGCACTTGGGAAATACAAACACGATATTTACATTATTATGTCAATACACACTTTATCTAACAATTGATTACAACGAATACACGTACACGGGAGGATCTTTTGTGGTTCACGCGCCAGAAGACTTTAATGATTATGCATTTATTGTTATAATATTAGAACTACTTTGTATTCAATCACATGTTCCATTCAATCCATTTTTTAATCGATAATAGAGATTTTTTCTGATCATGAAATTTGTGACGTTAGTAGGTGCATACTGTACTTTTGACATTATGATGATTGTGTATTTATCAAGCGATTAAGCATGCGTAAAATACAAAATAACTTGACCTTCATAAAGTCAATAGTTACGACTTATATTTTCTTCATTACATTGTGGTTCTGTTATAATAGGGAGAGATAAGTTAACAAGACGCATCTTGTTTTTATATTATCAATATTTAACATAGATTACTCGTGCCACATATATGATTTACCGTGCACAAGGTGATACTAACTATTTGTATGAACCACTATTAACTTATTTCATCGCTATTGTTTTATTTGTAAAACCATTTTTCCAGCGCAACAAGCATGTTCTACTGAATGAAATCCCTGCAACAAATCCTTAAAGTGAAATTCTTTAATTATTTTTCACGGATGAAGAGAGTGAGGCAAGGAGCCGGAATGGTTTCGTGCAACATAATCTTTGCTGTCTATTTTTCTGTGGTTCTATACATCTAAAAAGCCAGAAGTGACCCATTAATTTCTTTTCTTCATCGGCCATTACATGTACATTATGTCCAATCATGATAATCATTCACCACGCAACCCATTATAGTCGCCGAGGAGTCTTGGCACTTAGAGTCAAAAGTTTGCTCTCGTCAATCCCGGGGGGGGGGGGGACTTAGTATAATTGTGTGATGCCTATGTGCCGCGGTTGCGACCCCCATTTTCAGCCCAAATTTCCGTTCCAGAGCATCTCAATTTCAGAAGACACACAATTTTTTTTATTTTTTCAGTTCCAGAGACCCCCAAATTTGCCATTTCGCTTCTGATTTTTTGCTCGGCCTCAGCATTGCCCTTTCAGCACGGCGTGCCAACGGCGCGCCGGAACTTCGCCGCTTTGTAGTTCCGGAGCATAGCATTTTGAGGTTTTCTGAAGCCTTAGCTCCAGTTCCGGAGACCCCTATTTTGGCTTAAGCCCGTTCCAGAGCCCCCGATTTTCGACTTCGGTGCGGCACATAGGTATCACATTGTAAGTCGAGTCGCCCCCTCCCCCCCCCCCCCCGGGGTCGTCAATACCAGAAACTGGTAGGTTCTGAAATATGTTCTGGCAGTGTAAGTCGTAAATGTTTATGTATCCCTGTGTCCGTTTCGAGTGAAAAAAAAATCAAAATAAAAACTTTTCATTGTTGTTAAATAATTGTGGACACGACTTGTATGTCCGTGTCCGACAGGCTAACACCAGTCAGTTTTACATTTTTTTTATGAATTGGTTGTGAAATAACGAAACCCCTGAAAGACACAACAGCATACCACCACCATTGCCACTACCACCACCATCGCCGCCGCCGCCGCCGCAATCAACCACTGCGGCCTTCATCGATTCCATAATTCACAGTCATCTCCATAATCATCCCCACAGTCGCTGCCATCACCACCGGGAACACCATCACGATCACCACCACCACCACCACCTTCAACCACCACAGCTACCATCGTCCCCGCATTCACCGTCACCGTTGAAACAATAGGGAGCTTTCGATTCACGACGGTAAGCAAAGAGTACGGCGAGTTCAACCGACCATGACCGTCCTCGCGCACAATTACCGTCTTGATTTTTAAGCGCTTTCGATTCGACGACGGGGACGTACGCGGATTAGTGCATGAAGTGCAAATAAACGCCTTGCAGATTATGACGTCATTACGAAGTCATCAAGCGATGTGAATATTAAACATGACAACTTGACATTGAAAGAAAGAAGGGAAAAGCAAGATGAGAGACAGGAAAGACAGATAGACAGAAAGAAAGAGAATAAAACAGATGGAAAGTAAGAAAGAAAGAAAGAAAGAAAGGAAAGAGGAAAGACAGATAAAAAGAAAGAAATTGAAGACAGAAGGGAAGGAAAGACAGAAAGACAGATAAGATGGAAAGACAAAAAGGAAAGTAAGTGGAAAGAAAGACAAAAGATTGAAAGAAAGGAAGGACAGACAGAAAGGAAAGTAGAAAAAAAAGAAAGATCGAAAGACAGGAAAGACAGAAAGAAAGGAAAGATTGAAAGAAAGGAAGGACGGAGAGAAAGTGAGAAATTAAAGACAGAAGGAAAGACAGACAGATAGAAAAACAGGAAAGACGGAAAGAAAGGAAAGACACAAAAGGAAAGACACATATAAAGGAAAGACAGAATGGAAAGTAAGATTTAAAAAAATACAAAAAAGACAGGAACGATAGACAGAAGGAAAGAAAGGAAAGACAGACAAAAAGAAAAGAAGAACAAACAGAAATAACGAAAGGAAAGACAGATAGAAAGAAACGAGAAACAAACAGAAACAAAGGAAAGACAGACAGATAGAAAGAATGCAATAAAAGACAGATAGTAAGAAAGAAAGATAGATAGAAAGAAAGGAAAGACAGATAGAAAGAAAGGAAGGACAGAGAGCCAAAGACAGACAGATAGAAAGAAATAAAGAAAAAAATCAAAGGAAAGACAGACAGATAGAAAGAATGCAAGGAAAGACGGATAGTAAGAAAGAAAGATAGGCAGAAAGAAAGAAAAGACTGATAGAAAGAAAGGAAGGACAGAAAGCCAAAGAAAGACAGATAAAAAGAAATAAAAAAAACATACAAAGGAAAGACAGACAGAAAGGAAAGACGGAAAGAAAGGAAAGACGGAAAGAAAGAATGGAAGGATCGAAGGACAGGTAGAAAGAAAGAAAGAAAGAAAGAAAGAAAGAAAGAAAAGACTGATAGAAATAAAAAAGGAAGACAGGTAAAATGAAAGAGGAAATGAAGAGAAACAAAACTGACTGTATGATGCTGCTTACACGCCATGCTCAAACTCGCTCTAAATACGCAATACACGTGTATACGTCTCTACCGTTGTCTTTACAGAACGAACGCTAATTTGCCCGAATACGGTTGTCTTCTAGCAGGGGACGGTACGTTTTGCGGCTTCGCGCATGCGCAGATCGATTGCGCACTCGAACCCGACGTCCTCTTTGCTTACCGTCGCGAATCGAAAGCTCCCTAATGATTTCATTAAAGCAGGTGCTTGGGCATAAAACCATATAAAAATGAGATTATTGTTGATTTATATCCGTACAAAGTAATACTGTGTGTAAAGAAACAGACATGAATAAGTGCCAGTACTAAAAGAATGAATAACGAACAAAAAATAAAAACACCAATAAGACATCAATAATATTAAAGAAATAGTATTTGGTCTTTATGCGTGTGGTTTGTTTGAGTTCACGTCTCAAACTAAGGATGGTTTGCGGGATTTAAGATATGAACGAATATTGTTCTAAACTGTTGGGCCATGGATTCTAATCATATTCATATTCTTCGTCATCTCCGTCATCACGACGATCACGATCACGAGCACTACCACCTTCACCATCTCTACTTTCACCTCCACTACCATCAACTACGGCCACCATTACCACAGCGAACGTCATCACGATCACCACCACTACTTATATCACCACCACTTAGAAAACAAAACAAACACATACCCGCAGACAAATCATCAACAAAATTAAAAAAAAAACGGACAAAGAGCCCTACAGAGAGATCTTTTGTTGGTGTTTTATTTTGTTGAAGTTATAAACTTTAAAGAGAATAAGACAGTATCTATACAGAAATCTTTATATACATATTCTGAACACTTCATGACAATACAAACCATCACGTAAAATTGGATGCATATTTTAAGGTAAGTATGTGATAATTTCAGTTTCGCGTTACTTTCGTCTGAACAAAAATGAAATGACACATTTCTGGTTCGTAGATTAAACACTTTCCTTGTATAGAGATGGTTCTGTTATATACTGTTATATATAATTCATATCAAAGCGAATATACCAAAGCTGAAGTTTCCAATTAGGTAAAAAAAAGTAATGAAACTATGAAGGTCGTTAAGTACATGACAAAAATCTTGCTGAGCATGAAATCAGGTAATCAGCTAAATAAAACAGATATGCAATTCTAATGACACAGTTTTTGCATGAGATAACACATGATACGGCCAACTGGGTACAGGCTGTGCATGTAGGGCATTGACCAAATAATGCTCTAGAAAAAACAGTTCTGTTGTCTCCAGATTGGTATTGAAAAATAACATTACAAACTGATTGAGATGAAGTTGCTGATGAGAAAACACCTTTGTTCTCTAATCATTATTAGAGTATTATTGAGAAAATCGACTAATTAATGAGGCAAGTTCCTCAGTCCCATTCGTAGAAGAAGGAATCACTGTCAATATAGATTTCACAGACACGAACATTACTCGCTAGATCGGTCTTTACAGCTATGTTATTGAAAATTATGAAGGCCTGTATTCTTTTGAATGAATTTAACAAAAGCCATTTACGCAGTCCTCCATTATTTATAGAATGGTTGCTCTCAAATGCCTCACCAAAGTTCCTGATTCAGTTTTCAAACATCTGCGGTTTCACAGAAGCATTGTGACTGCATAGGTTGTCAAGCACTCCCAAGTTTGCGAACGAGGATATGACGGAGTGACATTCCAGCCACGTAATTTCATTTTGCACACGGTGAAAGTCCCCGGTAGTTTGTACACTGCTAAAACGTACTTCGTCACGACAAAATAATTGATTTGTGTGTCACAAGGCATACTGATGGAATACTGATGACGACAAAATAAATAACCTTAATAAGTGCTTTGGGCCTAATGGGAAAAGCGCAGTTATAAGTGATAATAATAATAATTAATAATAATAATAATAATAATAATAATAATAATAATAATAATAATAATAATAATAATAATAATAATAATAATAATAATAACCGTCATAACTGATTATTTTCTCAATAACACGCACACGGTGTTAGGAGAACAAACCCTATTTACGGGTTTAGTAATATCTAAATAATCATCATAAGGGATTTGAAAAATACCACTGATGGGACTACGGAAAATCACGATAAATGGCCTTGCCCTACAGTCCATAAAGACCTATCCCACTCTTGAAAAGTCTATGGTATTATGGGGTTATTCAGGATATCTAACAACTGCGAACTGGCTTATTGTCCCCGAGGAAAATGTCGATTCAACATATAGAGGATTGATATGTTATAGGCCTATGTTTCTTTTAGTACCACACTAATATTATCACATGCGAAGTCTATTGGGTATTATTACAATACTACTGAGAAGGTTAAACTTATTTTTCCAAGCCATAAGATAGCACTGGAACATTTTATGTATCAATTGCAAACGCGCGTTTATCATTTGTGGACATGTCTCCTTGGTTGATTTCCAGGTCGTTTGTGTATGGTTTAATCGCCGGAGGAGGAGGTGCTATGCATTTGAAGTAAACCAAACTTCCCACGGCGACGACAAGAAGTGCAGTAAAGGCCAGAGAACCGAGGACTATCCCAACAATTGCACCAGCTGACAAAGGCTCTGTGAAAAAAATGACATGAACGCATATTATACCAAAGTTTCCAAATACAGGACCAACGCATCATCATGCTTGCTTTTACAAAATCCACACAAACGCTAGTTGTTAACATTGATCTTGTGATGACCAATGGTAGAATTCGTTGGAATTGAATTAAATACCAAATAGGTATTCATGCTTTTCCATAATTCTTACACAAATTATCATAGTTCACTGTTGAATTTGATATTTGTATTTGCTTCTACACTCTAAGAAAATAGGGTTCGCAAAGGTTCTCAAGTTTGTTAGCAGCGCCAATTTTATCAGGACAATTTTTGAAGTAGCAAATGTTCCTTTGAGCACAATTTGGTCCGAAACAGTGCTGACGAGAACCTTTTGTTGGTCCAAAAGTCCCTCATTGGCACCCAAAAATGGTTCTGCTATAAAGTAGTTCTGTTATTTTGACAAAAATAGTTCAAAAACGAACCGTTCTCTTAGGAGTGTATGTTAACTAAAACTATCTGTACCTATGTGAATTTTGACCTTGTTTTTTTATCTTTATAGCAAATAACACCTTTTCTACTAAATGAAAATGTTTCAGCAAACCAATAGGTGTAGTCTAAGTGACGATAAATTAATCACCGTAATTCATTGGTTTCTACTTACTATCGGGTGGTTTGGTTTTTCCCACGGCTGTTGTAATAGCTGTTGTAAAGGTACCTGCAAGAAATAATAAATAGAAGTATATAACAGAAAGAAAAGAGTAAGAGAGAAAGAAGGAAATGGGGACAGAAAGAAAACATAGAAAGAACGAATAAAACAAATTAAAACAAAGAGGGAAAGAAAGAAAGGAAGAAAGAAAGAAAGAAAGAAAGGAAGAAAGAAAGAAAGAAAGAAAGGAAGAAAGAAATCGAAATTAAGGAGGGAGGCAGAGCGTAAGAATTAGCTAATGGTTTACGAGATACAGCAAACTAGAAAAATTCGTGTAAAACTGTCCATGAGGGGATCATTCTTTTATCAATAAACGAATGAACAAGTATAAAGTATAAATTTCAAGGGAAGAAATTAGACAGCGAGAAAACTAGGGTATTAAGGAATCTGTTTATAGTTTTTGATGGTAGATCGTCAGTGTCAATGACCAAGTTTAAAACAACAGAGTTTGGCGTTATTTGTTTTGAACCTTGGCTTATTAATTGAAGTAGTACAGAATTTACCATCTATTTAAACAAACAAACAAAACAATAAAAAAATTCCTTTATCACAAAGGAACGCCATTGAATTACAGTTTCATCAGTTTCATATAGTTTGTAGTTAAGTGAAATACAACTCATCACATATTTTCTTCGTTGGAATTCATATTCTTATACCTGTATACAGAATATTAAAGTTGTCCATACACGACAATTTACCAAAAACAAACATGGATGTACATTGTAGGAAGGGTATTCATTGGCATTATGTCTCAACTTGTTTAGCACTTGAGGCATGTCCGACTTCTCCCAATTACGTCACTGCCCTTGAAGATCAATCTACACCTATAATATACATAAATATTCATGCTAGTGGATATACAGTACAGACTGTATTTTCGGGGAAAATAAATAAAAAGTCTTTTCCTTTACCTGGCGATGAAGTAGTTGAAGGAACTGTAAATACAAAAGAGAGAGAGAGAAAGAGGGACCAGATAACAATAGCATTACACGATAATCATGTGCGTTTAACCCTTTCAGTAGTAACTCAAAATGTCAAATGCAAAGTCTAGAGAAGATTTTTTGCAATAGTAATGAGAAGATTCATAAAGTCAACATGCATGAAACTGTGTTTGAAAGGGGCTACAATCATTTAGTTTTCCACGTAATTATACTCATTTTGAATAATTGATTTCATCAACAGTTTATTCGTTATTTGATAATGCATAACAACAATTCTTCACCACGTATAATTTAACAGGATTACTAAATAGTCTATTTTTCTTCTTCTTCTTCTTCTTCTTCCTCTTCTTCTTCTTCTTCTTCTTGTTCTTCTTCTTCTTCTTCTTCGTCTTCTTCTTCTTCTTCTTCTTCTTCTTCTTCTTCTCCTCCTTCTTCTTCTTCTTCTTCTTCTTCTTCTTCTTCTTCTTCTCCTTCTTCTCCTTCTGCTTCTTCTTCTTCCTCCCCCTTTCCTTCTTATTCTCCTTCTTCTCCTTCTTCTTCTTCTTCTCCTTCTGCTTCTTTTCATTCTTTTGCTTCTTCATCGGTTGTCCGGCATGAGGGACTTGACAGTAATTCATTTCTAATTTGAAAAATATTGCCTTATTTAATATTTTCCCTTGTGAGACTGACAGAGAGATCTTAGAATATCACCGATCACACTACTTTGATTTCATGTCAAAAGAGCCACTGGTTTTAAAGTTAGAGGCAATTAAAGGTTAAGGCCCTTCTGCCGGGAACATTTGCTAGGGCCTTTCTGCCTGACAACCTACGTCTTTTGCTTACTGGCATCCGTATTTGTTTCTGTAAAAATATCTGGCTTCTCACTTCATCATTTAGACCAATTTACAAATCCCATCATCTTTGACGTTTACGTGGCACGAAAGTCATTGCTTCTATACAACTACCTACTTTAAATTTGTTACTCGCGGTAATTATGCATTTATTTGTGCAGCACCAAAGCTCTGGAACAGCCTTCTGCTTATAGTGTTCAAAAAGTTCGGTAAAATGTTGAACACTCTAGACAATGTTGAAAACTCATTTTTTTCGGACAAGAATTTTCAAAGCTCATTCAGATGTCATAGTTATACAGTGGTAATGTATTGTATTAGTCAACCAAAAGCTCTTCGACAGGAACGGTGGAGTTTATTTGTGTAGTAACTGTACAATATAAACTAATTTAACATTATCGTTTTACATCATCAATTAATGTCTAACTGACAGTTCTGCCGTGCAACTCACTTTGTGGTTTCTTGCATCCGTACTTGTTCGTGCTGGAGCAATCGGCCACCGCCCAGTAGCCGTACGACACGGTTTGCATCACGACACAACTATCATCACTAATGTGGGGTTCTCCCGTACCCCAGTTGACGTAGTTAACGGGTTCACCATCCAGATACTCGTATCCCCCTGTCAAATTAAACCAAAAGAGAACCAAAGCACCAAAGATTCTTAGTTTTTGTTATGAAATTATCCTGTCATCTCCCTGTCGGAAAAAGCCCAAAACACACAATGCCGTGATACTAAGTGAAGACATTGTTAAAAGAATGATTCGTCGTGGATTTGGTTCATCTTCACAAAGTGGCATTGTAATCACCGTATAGTCATACACACACTATAGGGTGTAATTGGGGTGTACAAAATCGTAACAATGGCAGCACCCTATAGGGTGCAGTTTTGAACCCCATAAGGTGCAATTCTTACATTTGCACCCTATGGGGTGCAATGTTAACCCCCAAGAGGTGCATAAGGTAACAACTCACAGCCTCAAACTTTTAGGCCACCAGGCCCCACATCAGTAGCGTATGGGAATGATGGGTGGTTACACACAAATTCGGACAAGTGCATAAAAACTGGATACAATCAAAGTACTGCATTTAACAACACAAGCATTACATTGCCACAAATTTAACAGAATGTTTGTGACCTTTGGCATGAGAAATAAATTAAGCGATTATGAAACAATAAATTGAAAGAGGCTTGATTGAACAGGTAGGGTTTGACAGATGAATTGAAAAATTCAGAACTGTAGAATCGAAATACCGTCTGAGTTCTTGGTGACTCCAAGCCATAGTTCTCCTTGCCCTCCTTGATTCGCTCCTCAGGTGAACAAGATGAAGCTTGCTCATCCTCGTATGTGTCCAACGTCAGACGATGTATTTTCTGCTCAGGACAGCGCTTTGGGCCTCTGCCCAAGTGACAGCTGTCCCTCTGGTTTCGAACAAGTAGCAAGACGAGCCGTAGGCGACCCAGCCCCAGTCGGCGCAGTATCCCTGAACCGGTGGAGCAGGAGTCGGTACCATGAAGTCTGATCATGAGATAGAATTTTATTTACACACTGAGAAAAATACGTTCAACTTTCCGCCTTTAAAGGTGCAGATCAATGCCACACTGGGATCTCCTATACGAGCGCAACTTTGGAACTTTCAGAACTTTAAAGGTGCAAAGTTACACCTGTAATGGTGCCCCAGAGTAACATTGGTCTGAAAGTTGCAAAGTTGCACCCGTTAAGGTGCTCCCAGTGTGACATTGCTAAAGATTCAAAATTGAACCCTTTTGAGTATAGTGACTAAATGTTTTAGCAAATTTATTTCAAATAAGCCGGTCGTTTGTCATAACCGTAAGCACACTTTGCGATAATGTATAATACCTGTAGATTTTGTAGATTTTGTAAATGTTGGACGAGAGGGCAATTTCACCGTGAATTTCATAATCAGCAGATCACATAAAAGTCTCTGTGCTTTTGATCTATTTCTGAGAGTAAGATATGATTTCCCGCAATCGGCGATGTTATGGTGTGCACAATGTTTAATAAGTACACCGGAGGAATGACTGCTCACCGAGCAAGGCATGGTTTGCGGTCGGACCTTCAACAATATAGACAGGGAGGAAACGTTACTTCAAAAAGGAAAAGGGAGACATGTCAATCATTTAACAACTCTTGCTGAACCTACCACTAGGATATTTGCAGATAAAGGGTAGCTGCTGACTGCACGATATATCGAACCAGTGACTAGCCGTGGTTGCCTTGACGCAGCCTTCATCGTATCGACCCGAGGGTTCCTGAGGACCCCACCACGTGTAGTACATCGGCCATCCGTCCGTCCACGTATAGGTACCATCATCCTGTCAGATACAAGACATAGGCAAAATTAGCAACAATTGGTTTACAAGCATGGCACTTTCTCACAATTCAAAACAAAGAGATTTCCCGTTCCAGGATTACTCTCCAGGACACCTCACCGGGGCACGGGTACCCCCTGACAACTCCACCTGGGGACACCTCCCCCGGGCACGGGTACCCCCTGATAACTTCTCCTGGGGACACCTCCCCCGGGCACGGGTACCACCTGACATCTCCTCCTGGGGACACCTCCACCGGAAGTTCTTAACAATATTTCCAGCCTTTAAAAAACACACGAATTTTTCCTCAGGGAAGTTGTCCTCGGAAGGAGTTGTACTGGCGGTGTCCTGTTGGGAGTTCTCTTGGGGGGGGGGGAGATGTCGTCCAGGCATTATCCGGGGGGTTGTCCCAGGAGGACTTATCCCGGGAGTCATTATACGACGACTTCTATTTAAATCATTGAAGTGATACCAAGGGGATCTCTACAAAAGTTCAATGTATGATGTTCTCTTCTGTATTTTCCCCAGTTCTTTCAATTTAGACTTAGGAAAACAAATTGTGGTGCATAAACATTTGTAATCCAGAGCTCGTATAGACGTACATTTTCAGGTGAAAGTTATCACCAAACGTAATGCAAACAAGTTATGAATCCTCGACCAATCGTATCTCTTAATTTTTTTCAGAAAGGGCAAAATATAATATTAACTCCACAAAACCCAGTGCAACATTCAAAATTCTAATAGATGATACTGTATACTTGTTTGAATGAGTTTTGTCAATTATTTCTATCTATATCATTAACCCGTTGGAGACGATTTGATTTAGCTATAACACACATTTTCCATAAATCCCAATACGAGTTAACTCGTATTTAGTCTCCAATGGGTTAAGAATGAACCTGACACGGATAAACAGTCGTTTGCTTGGGTCCTTGTGTGTCGCATTGGACCGATACATCGCGATGGTTCATGATACCAAAGATTCGCAGGAACGAGGGCAGGGGTCATAGGTGCAGACCTTCGGGGTCACGGACTTTCGTTCAATTGGGAGCAATCACTCAAACAGGGTTCTAGAACTACTCCCTTGGAGGACAACTCCCCCAGAGAATGGCCCCCCAAGAGAACAGCTTCCCCGAAGGACATCTTCCCTAGAGCACAACTTCCTCGGAGGACAACATTCCGAGGACAACTCCCCGAAAAGACAACTTCCCTGCGGAGTTTATTAACAATGCTTCCAATCTAAAATTTGACCTCAGGGAGTTGTCCGTGGGGAATTTCTCCTCGGGGGAGTTGTCCTTTTGGGGGAGTTGTTCTCCTGGGGAGATGTCACCAAGAGAAGTTGTCCTCCGGGTGACTTGTCATCCGGGACTCCTCCGATGGAGTTGTCCTCCCGGGTATTTGTCCTGATACGTTCAAAAAGCAGTAGCATCACTTTCTCTACCGTTCGGTTTAGTCCAATCCACATCCCGTCGTAGTTTTTCTCGTACATGATAGTCTCGATAAAAGCCTCCTGATACGAATCTGTGATGCTGGCTAGATTCGTGCCATCGGCATTACAGTGGGCTTCGGCGTCGTTAAACGTCATTAGCGTGTCCACCGGCTTGAAGCAAGAGTCGAAGTAGGAGATGTAATCTGGTCGACAAAGAGAAATTATGTCTTGGGGCGGTGTCAGAGCCGGATCTAGAGAAGGAAAGACGAAATCAAACAGCAACACTTCACATTTCTGTTGAAAGGAATGATGTATAGTTACTACGCATTTTGTGTAAACTATCGATTACTCCATACTCAAAACGCTTCAGTTCAGAGTATATGTTTGAGATGACCGTATATCCGTCCACTACCTCTTGTTTCAAATTTTCCGTCTATACCGACAAGAAAATATTGATTTGTTTGTTTATGCATCTGTTCACTGTTGCATTCCTTCATGAATCAATTTCCTCAGTCGTTCAATTATCTAATCACGTATTTATTTACTTATTCATTTATTTATTCAGTTATTTATTTATTTAATCCTTACTATTCTCTCGTTCATCTATTTATTCTATTCATTTGTTAATCTATCCATTTAATCAACTATGCAATCATTTATTCAATCATTCCTTCTTTCATACAACCATTGCTCATTCATTTAGTCATTCAGGCATCCCACCAAAAATTACTCGTACATCCTTGATCCCATCAATCATTTTCTCTATCAATTGATCATTAATTTATCCATTAATGTTAATGTATTTATTCATTCAACAATGTACTTCTAAGAATGTTATTTATTAAATTTGTGACCGACGTACCAACAGGCATCTGACAGGTGTATGGCAGCACTCGATTACAGTTCTGGTCATTCCACTTTCCCGCTTCTGGTTTCACAATCATCATAACGGCACAACCCTGGAAGACAAAATGTTAGAAAATGATGGGCCTGAACATTCTCAATTATTCATCAGTATCACCATCATCATCATCATCGTCATCAGTCGCCCGTAGACGTTGACGGAGCGAAGGATGCAGAAGCAACATGGTTTGCTCAGAATATTCTATCCAGCATCAATTCAGACATTTCTGCTTGTTCGAGACCAATATCTTTTGAGATCGTGTCTGGAAAAGTTGGTGGTTTTTTTTACCCTTTTGGCAGGCATTCCTCTTGGTGTTCAAAAGATCAGCTTCGTAATTGGTTGATCAAGTAAGCGCATATGGTATCCTACGAAGCGTAGACGTCTTTGCTTTATGACAGATATACATGGTCGCTTGTCCTATGCCGTGTTAAGGGTGTGAATTTTTCAATTCATGCTGTGTTTTCTGTAAATATAGTAAAAAAAAAAAAAAAAAAAACTTTTACTTCTTTTTGACGGTGGATTATTTTGTTTTCGTTCTGTGTTATTTACATTACCTGCATGATGGCGACGCTACAGTATAAAACCATTTTGTCACAATATCGGCTCTAATTTCACAACATCACCAGGTGTATCGCTACTATGAAAAAAATATCATTTTATGGTTCAACACAATGTGAGGAGTCACGTCTCCACGTCAAATCTTTTCCTATTTGTTGCCAACTAGGAAATCGACCACTTTTTAGTCTATTCATTCCCCTGTTCGTTGGTTAGCCCATCTTTCCCTGCCTTTTCCAGAACCCATTTTAACAAGTGATCTTCATCTCTTCTTTACGTAGATGTATACCATCTCATTCAGCATTTTTAACTGCATGAAATTTAGCGTTATCAAACCATGTTCACCCATGAGAAAACATTTCATGACACCTTTTAACATTGTGGAGGTTCATTTTAATTGTTTTTTCTGAGCTACTTGAAGGCGCAAATATCCTAGAATACAATATTTGCCACAGCGACCTCTATTAACATTATGTATGCAAAGCATCCTGCCAACTAATTGTAACACCGTAGTCTATGGCGGAAAATGGGCATTGTAAAACCGGGTTGGGTACTTACAGATTTTCAACTTTTAAAGCACAAAGTGATCGCTTTGAAGTATGACTTTTGCAGGGCATCATTTTTACATCCTATTGGCGACGCCACATATGGAGGTACTTCCATGGAGACTCTTACAGCATGGAGGATTATGTAACTCGGAATTTTTAAACTGAAAACGCAGTCAAATGAGGCCTTTAACCGTCACGGAGCTAATTCCCTCTCCTGAAGGAGTGTGATTTGGGACAACTCCTTTTGGAGCTAAATTTCGGAGCTAGAACATCCGTAGAGTGGAAAATTTAGCTCCAAAACGTTGGATTTTTTCCACTCTCTTACAATTTTAGCTCCAAAACGAGTGGTCCCTAGACACACTTCTTAATGAGTAGGAATTAGTTTCGTGACATTTACAGGGTATTGCAGTAGGATGTACCTCAGGATTCACGAATTCATCGTCGCCTTGGAAACCGTCCGGTTGCTGGCGCCCCCAGTTGGTGTAAGTTAAAGGGGAGTTATCGGTCCAGTGATACTGACCGTAGGATCCTTGACTTGTTAGTCCAATCCACACGTCATCCTCCTCGTATTCCATCGCTGATGTGAGAAAGGCTGACAGAGAAAGAGAAACCCAATCTCAAGAAGTCAGACATGAATGACGTGGAGATGTGGAACTGAGACCAGTCCAGGATAGTCCAAAATATTTAAGAGTCCTTGATAGAATTATGTGGGGTCCGACGCAGGTTGATATTCCGGTCAAAATCCATGTATTTCGGCGCAATACGCTTTGATATAACTTTGATAATGTCTGGACTAAACCTGTTCATGTAAATCTCGGATTAATATCAGAAATATACAGATAGTGATGAAAAGGTAGAGAAACAGACGGAAACATTTATCAGATAAGTATCAGATAACACCTTCTAGAAAGGAAGTGGTTCTACAACGGTTCTTTGGCTCCGGCCCTAGAGCAGAACTTTTGAGGGTTCTACAATTGATCATTACAGAGAAATAGGGAAAAATAACTTGATTGTAGCAAATTGCCTATAGCCGGATCGAACCAAACACCAGTACTGTGTTTTTCTGACGAATATATAAAACAACTTGTCTTGACCACGAAGAACTACCTCAAGTTTTTTTTATTTTTCATTTTGTTTGTTTTTCTTACACGTAGGTTAGATAAAGCTTGAGATACAGAGATTGAAATAAATAGAGATAGACGTAGATAGAAATGGAGATGATGATGATGATGACAACCAAACTTAGGATGATATGATGATAATAAATACGACGACGATAATTACGATGATGATGACGATAATGATATGACGATTGATGATGGTGATTAGGATGATGACGATGATAATGACGAAGATAATGATGATGACGATAATGACGAAGATGATGATGAATGAGACGGACATAATGGAGATGGGCGAGGCGATTGTGGCAGACATAACGAACCTTGGACTTGTACTGAGTGAATGGTTGCGAGATTTCCTCCGATATTTTGACAGCTAGTTCTTGCATCGTTCCAGTTCTGATAACCTTGCCCACGGTAGCCCTGGATTTGATAACACTGGCTCTCGAAATAAATCCAGCCATGAGGACAGGCGCCCGTGGCTGGGGTAGTCGGGGCGTTGGTGATGGGCTCCGTGGAGCTCTCGAGCTTCTTGCAGACGAAGTCCTGGGCTATTCCGCAGGCTTGGTCCCTCCAGTCCCCACTACCTCCTGCTAAACAATAAATTGGAAATTGGCATTATTTGTTTTCTAGGTTGTAATAAAAATCTTCGTCATCCTTAAGAGATTATTGATCAGGGGCGTCGCTAAAACCTTTTGAATATGGGGTGTATCCGACAGAATCATTCGTGTCTGACGGGTGGCAAGTCAAGGAGCCCCCCCCCCTCCTCCAAAAAAGGATACCGTCTTATCAAACGGCGATCAGACCCAACAAAAAAACTAGCAAAAAAAGGGTCCTCCGTTATGACAGAATCACAAATGACCCAACAACTTCTGGACCAGTAGACCGCTAGAGACTTCCCTGGATTTAGTCATGCAATAAATTTACGCAAAATTTGCAAAGAAGTTTACTCATCAGAGGGTGGGTTGTTGTAATTGTGCAATACTAAATACCCTACCCATAAAACCGGTGAAACCGGTGTGATGGCCGAGTGGATAGAGCGTCCACCTCACAATCGGAAGGTCGTGGGTTCGAGCCCCGGCCGGGTCATACCAAAGACTTTTTAAAAATGGTACCTTCTGTTTTCTAGCTAGGCACTCGGCATTCTAGAATAGAGAAGGGTAATAATAGCATTTATGTTATGCAGGGCCCGCTGGAAGATCAGTCTATTTGATTGAAGTGGCCTCCCTGGGTAAATGAAAAATATTATTATTATGTATTATTATTATATATTATATTATCTATCAAAAACAAGAAAAGTTGGCAAACTATATTAGACCACCTTTATATCTTTACAGAGCGCAAAATGCTTCACACTCTGTATAGCAAGCAGCACCCTTTTAGAATCTTGTTCCTTCTAAAATGACAGTAAGTAACACTAGATATCGGCCCCTGAATGTTCCTCACATGTTACTCACTTAATGTATATTCTGTCAAAACTACTCAAACTTTTTCGTTCACATAAGAAGGCAAAACGTTTAAATCCAGGTATAACATGTATAATCACCCAATGTTTAATTTTTACAGCATGCATTGGGATAAGGTATCGTTTTCGATTTTTTTTTCAGTACACTCAACTGCACTGGTTATTGGAACGGCACCCATGAATTCTCTGTAGAAAAAGTGCGCAAATGGATTTGCATTTAAACCATTTGTTCATTGAAAATGCATTGGGATTTTGTTTGTTTGTCAATGTAACATATCATAAACGGTAATTTTATAATTTTTGACTGGTATTATCGTCGGTGGGAAAGCCCATGCGCAGTTTGGTTGTGAATTTCGCGTGGTCCGATGTGCGCTTTTCGTTCTGTGCCAGAAAAAAAAGGTTTGCCGCAAGGTACTGTGTCGACATATCAAACAACTACCATACACTCTATAAAAGGCAGAGGTTAATATACTTTAAAAGTTTGCTTATATCCATAAATACTGTCAGAATACTTGCCCACATCGGTTTGCAGCTCAACGCATTCCTGATCACCGTTAGCATCATCGGGCTGACCAGGCTGCCAATTCTCGTAATCTAACGGTGAGTCATCTGACCAACTTCATACACAAAAGGGGAAAAATAATCAATACTACTGATATCTGTGTGAGGGCTTTATAAAGAGTAACGAGGATGTCATCAGGTTTTATGTCAGATGGTGGACCTACATTACATAAGGACTAGTGATTGGGTCAGAGCAAAGATGGGCGTCAACGAAGACATTTTGGTGAGCCGAGTGGTGGATGGTAGAATACATGGCAAAACATGGTTTTGGTCGACGAAGATTCCACTGGGTGGATGACATCCCCGAGTGATCCCTGATTTCACTCCAAAATAGTAAAATTCACTCAAGCTCACTCTAAATTCACTCTTTTGTGACATTCACTTCTCAAAGAGATAACAATTTCACTCATTTTTTAAAGAGAGTCTAGGGAATTTATCAGTATCAATTTGAATATCCGGATTTATTTGGAGGCCGTGTTGGGTTGGATACTGCATTGCATATATAATAATGTGCATTCCTAAACCCCATTGCAGAAGGATAATTAATTTTTGCAATTGATTTCAGACGTTGAAAAACAAATTATTTTCGTTATTGCATGTATTGAATCATTTCTCCTCCAAAAGATCCCCTCCCTTCTCTGCACATGCATGTCTAGTTACACCCCACCACACAAATTGAGTTACCAACTAGCATATAAACCGATACAGTATTCACAATAATTTCTCAATCACTATTAAATTTTATTAATGTATTATAATTATTATAACTCTACTACGAACAATACATTTTACCAACATAAGAGTCTGATTTAGCACTTGCGTCTGCCGGAGATGTAATCGATTAGCAGTTTAGGAGATATAAGGTCACGACAGATGTGTAGCTGTTCTGTTTGTTTCATTTGTTAGACTTCAACCCCATACCTAGTTATCTCTCTGTATTGTGATAAAAAATTGTCATACACTGAGTAACATGCGCGAAATTGATTAAATGGCGATAGGCAATTTTTGACACGATTATTGAGGTCCGAGTTCAAATGGATTAATCGAGCTAAAAAAACACAAGTTGGTGTTTGTTTAAGGGAAATGACAAGATTGAAAGAAGTCATCAATTTAGGACACCTGGACACAATGATACCCGAACCATACTGTCTTTCTGCTGTGAAAACATTTCCTATTTGTCGTTCAACTATATTATCAGAAAATGTTTGATGTTCAGACTTATTGTGTGCAGCTTTCTAAGTTGAATATCTATCAGAGTCATACCGTTAATTCCGTACTGGTGTTTCTCCTCAAGTAACAAATTCAAACAATTCTCTCCAGATTGATCTCTAGCCAGTGTATATATTAGTATGCTTCAACTCATTTGGTTCTTGAGGCTTTATTAACTTCTCCCAAACACGTCACTGCCCTTTTATGACGCACTTTTTGCAACCACTCGCTGTATTTACCGCTGTAAATCATCAATTGTTATTAGCTTTTTTAAGTTTTCATTTCACCGAATTAGGTCAGCCAGTAACACACTAATGATTCACAGCGTGTATGTAAGTAATACAATACTCACATTTAGAAGTGTGTGTGTGTGTGTGAGGGGGGAAGTAACGCGAAAAATTTTCAAACAAAAATGAAATGCACGGCTAAAATTTTCCCGCCACCTAAAGATAAATCAACCTTTATTATGTGTTCCAGTCATTTAAACACCCCCTTTTGACAAAAATGTTGCTGGTATTTTCCTTGAA